>CM023199.3:20035788-20053343 GCA_004115045.4 Sinella curviseta | reverse complement strand
CGCAAAAAGTTTCATGTTTCCATGTTTAGGTAAATGCATTGATTGACAAGGACAATTCAAATAAATATTATTCTATTAAATATTACATACTTAATAGTAGCACAAGGAACTCCTGTAAATTTAGTATCAGTAGAATACATTAAGTTTAAGTAAATATTTTTGATCACATTCTTCCCATCTTCCTGCTTCTGGCTGAGATTGAACAAGCCTGCCTACCTTGTCCCCTCCTTTTTTTCGCCATTTCTCCAGACGCCTGGGGAAAGAGAGTGAAAAACATAAAATGTCCAAATGACGAGTGATAAAAATGCAGAGATTGTGTGTTGGACTCAACTCACCATAAACGTGCCACTCAAATCCAAATTCTTCAGTTTGGGCATGCGGATGAGAGCAAGTTCGAACGTGAGGTCAGAAATCAGCGGATTTGCATCAAGGGAACGGTCATAAAAACAATACCAGAAGATCGTGACCAAGGAGAGAGATGTGAGCTCTGAAAAAATATTTTAAAACGTGGATTTTTTTGTCAATGATCAGTAATACAGCGCTGCTAGTAAGTCATAACTTACTCACCTTGCAAATTTTTAATGTTAGGAAGCCTGGCATTGGCAAATTCAGGATCCTCTACCCATCTATCCGGAGCCGTCCTCAAAATTGGGACAAGATCGGGTGGCGCGCCGATAAGCAGTCCGTCCCAGAAATCCAAATCCAATTCACGGACATCGCCGACAACGCTCACCTTCAACGCAGTCAACTGTCCCATCTCCGCAAAAATGTACTGGAGCTCTGAAACGTCCGCGTGGTGGAAGGACACGTCCAAGTCCCGAACATTTGGAAAGGTCGCGTGAAGATGCCTCAGAATTTCCGAATCCATTCCGAGCCCGGCCTCCAACAAATTACGGTCTCTCCTATATTCGTCGACCAAGTTAACCGTGAGCTGCTTTACGCCAGTCAACTTGGAATTCTCGGTCCATCTCTGGACCATCTCATACGTTTGACGGGTCAGGGTCAAGCGGGAGAGCTGAGAAAGGCATTTCTCCAGGGCGGTGCTCTGCGGCTCCAGATCGCAGTTGATGGAGGAAGTGCTAAACTCCTCGAGGTTTTCCATGACAGGAAAGCGAAGAGTGGAAATGACCCGAGGGGGCTCACTATAAAGTAAACGTATTCCTTCCAACTTGAGCTTGCGCAAGCTGCCTCGAACGCTGTCCAGGACTCGAAACAAGAGTCCATCCTGAAACCCCTGCTTCATCGGGATTGTCAAGGTCATTGAGGTCAACAGCGGGAGAGGATTCCTGATGAGCATCTGCAGGTTGTCACTGGTCAAAGTGTGGTAGGAGAACGCCACGATGGTAATGGTGGGGGCCAGGATGACCTTCTGGAACCGGAGCGGACTCGGGTGAAGTATGGGAAAATCATCAGAGGACAGCACAACAAGTTCAGATAAGGCTGGGGCGGAGCTGAGCAGCGACTTGGTAAAGTCCAAGAGACACCCCCTGTACCCAGTCGAAAGACTTTGCCTCCATTTCGAACCATTATGGTGAAAGTCTAGTGTGACCTTCTTGAGATTTGGGAGGGCAAGCGCTGGAAACTTGAACTTGAAGTGTAGCAAGAAGAAGAATCCGTTTTTCGGGATGCACATGGTGAGGACGACCAGACCTGTACCAACAGTGTTTTCAACAGTGTTTCCAAAATGTTTGACCAACATTTTGGAAATGCTTTTGTAATTCTCCCGGCGAAATGCATAGGGACGAAGCAGGAGGCTGTATGGAGGTGTCGTGAATGAGCTGGCAAGCGTGTTCACAAACCGGTCCAATGACTATTTCAGTGATTTTTTGTCCGCATCTTTGCTATTGGAAAAGTTGTAGGTGGTGTCTTTCGTGGCAAACTTGAGAAGAGGTACCTTCCACTTGTAGAACAGCCGGGTGGTGGTCTCCAGCCAGGATTTCTGGACGAGGCGCAGGGTAGAGGCGAATGAACGGCTAACTTGACACTTGTCATCTTGAAGGGCGTAGCCCAGAATCTTTTCGAGAATCTGAAAAGAAAATTGCCCAAAAGAATACTGATACTAACTGACTTGACTAATAATTAATTATATTTATAACCCCCGAGAATATAAAGGGATGGTCTTACCAAGTCTATCCCCAAGACTTTTTGCATCAGGACCGGAAGGTAGTCCTTCTCCAATCCTTTTTTCTCCAACGCCATCCTGTTTGCCTAGTATTTGAGGAGACGGATCCAGTGAGGTCGAGTTCAGGTCACCAGAGACCCTAAAAAAATAGTAGCAAAAATTAAATTAATTAATGGTACTTTAATTTTTATAATAGGACAATAAATCATTAAATTACTTGTTAGTATTTATTCAAACAACCAAACGAAAAAATACTGAATGAATGGCTTTAAAAATTTAGTTAGTAAGTGAGTCAGGTATTTTTATTGACTGGGACCACATGATTGCATCAACAATCAGCACAAATTAAATCGAGGAATTCATAACAAAATGGCTCGTTGGAGCTAACTGATTGAAAATCGTCACACTCGATGGCGACGAACTCGTCGCCTAACCGTGACATGCCATCACTATATAAGTTTCTTTTAAATATTATACGATAAAAGATATGAGTCATAATTAACTTAATTATTCTTTTGTTTTTCTTCGTCGGGGCATCGTAAGATTTTTATAACAAAATTCAGCTAATTTTATCATTTTAAAGTTCAATGCACAACAATATAGTTTTAATAACGGGGTACTGAGAGACGCATTCGCCCACGCAAAATTTATAGTCCAATTTCAAATTTTGTAGAATTTAATTTATGGCTCCACCTTGTTTCTCCTCACTTTTTGACTAAAGTTTAGAATATATGCGTAGAATAAACTTATGTGGAGTAAATGAGCTCAATTATCATCATGCATTGCATATCTTCAGAAAATCAGTTAATGCTTCATGTTTTTGGTATCATTATCAGGTTCACTCCTCCATTACCAGAAAAAATACTTCAAATGATTTTTAAAAACAGCGCTTATAGGACGATTACTTCTGCCGTCTAATGGACAATGGAAGTGGACTGAAAGAAATAAAGAAACAACGCTAAAACGGTCTTTACATCCATGAGCATGGAATTCAGGTGGGAATCTAATTGTCTGGCATTGCCCCAGGGATGATTTGTATTTAATGTTATGTTTGTTAATTATTTTATTTTCTAGTATGTTTTATTCCAAGGAGGAAGATGAGCATGAACTTCTTGATGTAGCGTAAAACAGGACATATATTTTTCTAATAATTTACAAGAATTATTTTTTTATTCGTGATTTTTATTTTACTTTCCGTGGAAGATGACACCGATTATTTTAACGAATACTAAAGTATATCAAAGTATATAAGATTTACTAACAGAAGCAAAAGGAACTCATTAAAAATTTGTAAAAATAGAATCAATAGATTAAGTAACATTTTTATCGTGTGTTCTTCTCCTTCCTCGTTTTCACCGACTTTGAGCAATCTGGCGCCCTCGCCCCATCCAGATTTTCACCATTTTTTTAGATGCCTGCGCGGGGAGGGGATGCAGTAAAAACGTGCAAAATGGTGGGTCATAATTTAAAAACAACACAAAAGTGAAAAAAGGCAGATATTTGTTGTGTAGGAGTCAACTCACCTTAAACGTGCCAGTAAAAAACAAATTCGTCAGTTTGGGCATGCGGAGGAGAGCGCGGAAGGTGAGGTCAGAAATGAGGGGATTTGCAGCGTAACGATCGTACGAACAGAACCATCCGCTGATGAACAAGGAAAGAGATGTGAGCTCTGCAAAAAAATACCGAGGGTGATTTTTTTAAGAATGAATAGCTTTGAAGGCCCATAAATGCATTATAATTACTGGTTAGACACCCAACACTGTAACCAAATGAAAGCTGGAGAGTAGAACTTTTGTTTGTAATGTTGCTTTTTCGAAGTCCATCAGCATTGCGCCCATAATTTCACCAGAGGTAGCAAATCTCACTTTTGAGCTTTCCAAGGTCCCTCCATCGTCCGTGCCTTCCTTTTGAAAGGTATCTGTTTTAAGTACGCTAAGCCGAAAAAGTCCACCGGATTAGCATATGGGGACTTGACAGTGATGTAGTCCTTGGAAATGATGGTTATCCCGAATTCTTCCTTCACATATTCCCTGTACCCCATGGTTATCCGAGCAGTATGAGAGGATGCTGTGTCATGATGCACGTACACTTTTGAGACGGCTTCACCGTAGACAGCAGGTATGTGTGGCTCCACCAAATGGCGCAAGACATTGCCGATGTAGTACTGCTCATTTATTTTTACCCTTGGCGGCACTTTCATAAGTGGTGGCGGGCCACGGCCACTAATGGCACCGACGACCATAATCTTGTCGTTTAACTTCTTCTTTATCTCGGCTACAAAATCCTCCACTGCATTTTTCTCTTTCGCATAGCAAATCCGGCTAGTTCCGTCACAGTCGTTTAGATAGAAGAAGGCCTCGTCCAGAGACACCATGAACTCACTCTTTTGACCGGATATATGACCCTCATACAGCTTGGGACAGTTGGACTTCCGGTTGGCCTTGTGGGACTTTTGAAGTGCATGTACAGGTGTTTTTTGAAGTTTCTTCTTCAAATCATCATGTGAACAGTGAACTGAGATACGCCCAATTTCCTTTCCATCTCTCTTTGCGTTGGGGGATTCTCATTTGTACTGGAAATCGCGACCTTCCGGATAACATAAGAAATAACCTTTGGCTTGGTTCGGATTCTTGGGGGCCTAACAACTCCATTTGATCTAGCTGGACGGTTCTGGCCAGTTAGATTGATCAATTAAGACACAGACTGCACAGACACCATATGCCCCAACTTTTTTAAGGCGTAAATTATCCTATTTCGCCTCCTGTTACCCTTGGAAACCTCCAAAACGAGATTTTCTACCTCTGGTGAAATTGTAGGAGCAATGCTGATGGACTTCGAAAAAGCAACATTACAAACAAAAGTTCTACTCTCCAGCTTTCATTTGGTTACAGTGTTGGGTGTCTAACCAGTAATTTTAATGCATTTATAGGCCTTCAAAGCTATTCATTCTTGGAAAAATCACCTTTTGTATACATCAAATCACCAAGTGTGGCCGTGGTCAAACATTTTGTCAATGATCAAGAATAATGAGTAGGTCTACAACCGGTCGCTCACCTCGCAAATTTCTAATGGATGGAAGCTTGACATTGGCAAATTCAGAACCAAACCGTCGATGCGGAGATGCCCTCAAAACTGCAACCGAGTCGGGTGGCAAGCCGATAAGCAGTCCGTCCCAGAAATCCCAATCCAATCCGAGGGCGTTACCGACAACTTTCACCTTCAACGAGATCAACTGTCTCATCTCCGCAAAAATGTAGCGGAGTCCTGCAACGTGTCTGGGGTTAAAGGTCACGTCCAAAGTCCGAACATTTGGAAAGGTCGCATGAAGATCCCTCATTATTTCCATATCCACTCCGAGCTCAGTCTCCATATAGATGCCTTTGGTATATTCGTCCACCAAGTTGACCGTGAGCTGCTCCACGTCACTCAACTTCGAATTCTGTGTCCATCTCTGGACCATCTCATACGTTTGTTGGGTCAGGATCAGCCGCGACATCTTAGGAAGGCATTTCTCCGGGGTGACGCTCTGCGGCTCCAGCTCACAATTAATGGAGGAAGTACTAAATTCCTCCAAGTTCTCCATGACCGGAAAGCGAAGAGAGGATATGACCCGAGGAGGGTCGTAATAAAGTGACATTGATGTAAACGTGAGTTTGCGCAAGCTGCCTCGAACGTTGTCCAGGACGCGAAACAGTAGTCCATCCTGATAGCCATTCTTCTTCGGGATGGACAAGGTCAATGTGGTCAACAGCGGGAGAGGATTCTTGATGAGCATCTGAAGATGATCGCTGGTCACGTTGTGACAGGTTAGCTCCAAGGTGGCCAGGGTTGGAGGCAACATGAACAACTCGAACTGGAGCGGATTAAAGTCAAGTCTGGGGGGACCTTGGAAGGGCAGCACCAAAAGCTCGGATAAGACCGGGGTGGCGTTGAGGACCGACCTGATGAAATGCGAGAGACTCCCGCTGTACCCGGAGGGAAAATTTTGCTTCCATTTGGATACAGTCAGCGGCGGCAATGTTAGCGTGACCTTTTTCAGATTTGGGAGGGCAAACGCTGGAAACTTGTACTTGAAGTGGAGCAGGAAGGTGACTCCGTTTTTCGGGATGCACATGTCCAAATAGACCAGACCTGCGCCATGGTTGACCAGCAGTTTGGACATGATGCTCTTGTAATTCTCTCGCCGAAATACGTAGGGACAGGGACGAATAAGGAGGCTGAATGGAGGAACCGTTGTGCTCGTGGAGGTGGCGAGGCTGCGTACTAATTGGTCTAGTGACTTTGTCAGCGTTTTTCTGTCAATTGGAGTGTCAAGATAGGTGGCGCCTTTTGTAGGCACGAACCGGAACAGAGGCTCCTTCGACTCGTAAAACAGCCAGGTGGTCGTGTCCAGCCAGGATTTCTGGACGAGGCGCAGGGATCTGACGGATGAGCGGCTCACTTGACCCTTGTCACCTTGAATGGCGTAGCCCAGAATCCTTTTCAGAATCTGAAAAGAATATTTCAAATAATAATACTGAAACTAACTGACTGGACAAATAATTAATTATATTTATTAGTCCCAACAATGTACTAAAGGGATAAAAATGAATGGCCTTACCAAGTCTATTCCCAAGACTTTTTGCATAAGACCCGAAAGAAACTTCACCGCTTCTTCTTCCTCCTCCGGAGGGGGAGGTCTTTGTTCCAACAACGCCAACGCCATCCTGCTTGCCGACAGATGTAGAGAGGTCGAGGTCAGGTGCTAATTTTCACTTTGAATTGTCAGTTTTGCTGCTCCAAACAAAATAGTATCGAAAAATAAATAATTGATAGTATTTACCTGCTAATTTTTTAAAATCAAATTTAAAGAATAGGCCAATAAATCATTAAATTGCTTGTTTGTATTAAACAACCAAACGACAAGGAAAATGCTGAATAAACGGCTTCAACTATAGTTAGGAAGGGAATCAGGAAATATTATTGACTGGGACCATGATTGCATCAACAATCAACACAAATAAATCGAAAAATTCAAAGCAACTGATAATCGTCAGGCACGATGGCGACGAACCCGTCGCCTAACCGTGACATGCTATCACTAAATCAGCTCATGTTAAATAATGTACGATATAAAATATAAGATGTAATTATCATAATTAATGATTCCTTAATTATTCTTTTGTTTTTCTTCGTCGGGGCATTGTAATATTTTTATAACGCTTTACAGCAACTATTAGCGAAACCGGAAGATCATTTCTGTGACTTCTTCAAAGAAGTATATAAATATATATTAAAAGTGCAGCTCATTTTACGTTAATTTTTTTACTAGTTCTGGTCACACCTTCCTTATCGGAGTTTTAATTTATTGGTGATACATAAGATTTGATACCTCAATGAGCGATTAATATGTACTGCATAATGTTGTAGCAATTAGTTAATGACATCTTGTAATTATTATCGGGGTACTCTGAGACATGCGTAGAAAAAAGTTTGCATGCGATGAAATGAGTGTTAAATGATCGTTTGAATTAGTTAGCTGGAGGGTACTTATGAAAGCGTAACGGTACTGGTTAATAAAGCAAATAAGACGACTGTAATTTGCATCATACAAGATCGCATGATTAAGAAATTCATCGGATGATCACAGAAGATTCTAAATTCACCTTAGTTTTTGTGATTACGATCCCTTTCCGTTTCCTTCCATTCTTCAAGAGCGGTCATTGCACCTCTACTACTATCATAAACACGGAAAATGTTATCCAGCCAGGTAGGTATTCCGGCATTCGTATAAATTACCTATCCATCTTTTTGTGATATTTGTTATGCCTCTACCTTTCCTTCCCCATCCCTTAAAACTAAAGTCCAAAAAGCCAACAAGTTCAGGGCTACTCAAGATCATGGGGGTTTCAAGAGAAGACCAGGTGAGCCAGCGATACAAGGTAAATACTTACCTACTTTATTATCTTGTGGAAATCATAAACCATGATCCTGAAAGCGAAAGGGGTTGTTTATTTGGTTCGCGATGTTCTTTTCTTATTCCAACTTCCTGTGTTTTCAGAAAGTACAAGTAATTGTACTCAGGACAAAAAAATGCATACACTAATAGTCAGGCTGACTTAGTCAGCATTACTGAATCAGAAATTAAATGATAACCGATAGCTGTTTTAATGAACGGGGTATCTGGATACACATGGCACATCCACCGGACAAAAAGTGTCATGTGCACATTTATGGGAATAATTTAACTGTTTAAGAATGCAATTATGTACACACAATTGATGAGCTTAATATTAATTTTCGCTATCATTGCATATGTGCAGCAATCATTATTATTAGTTGTAATGCATTTGATATAATTATGTGTTATGTTGCTTTTTGCATATTATATGACTATCAAATACATCCCTACTTCAAATGATCTCTGGAGTGGCATTTTCTTACACATGTGAGACGAATACATCTGCTGACTTACGGAAGGGAGCTAAAACGAAATGAAGAAACTACGGGAATGGTCATTATATCCACTGGATTTTTCCATAAAGTAATCTTTTTCTCATTAGCACCTTTGCCTTCAAGAAAAAAGAAGGCACCCATTCAATTGCTGAACCTGAGTACCAGCACCGCTAGAACGCTAAATACATATAAGCGGACAACGAAGGACGAGAGTGAATTTTAAATTAAATTAAATGTTCATGGCTCATATGGCTCATTAATCATCTCATTAGCGGATCGACAACCGTTAGTTGACACCTAGTTTTCTCCCCAAATTTTTACAGCACCCATAAAGTTCATGGCTTTAGGTCGCCTTTGCATTCTCCCCATAGCCACTTTCCGTTGAGCAATTCGACCAGATTGTCAATTGTCAGCAGAACAAAAAAATATTTCCAGCGATAAGCGTCATGGGAAGCGCTACATTGTCCTCAAGATTGATTCTTCTATGTATAATATTAATTGTGGTAATTGGCCCTGCCCCCGTGTCTCCAAAGGACCAGTTTGTAGAGCCCCTCTTATTCGGAATGAAGGTGAACGTTTCGTACGACATGGCCAATTTGTTTACCCGGTTCCCAGTCCAAGGCGTCCTCTCCGCCATTCTCGGAATCGGCCTCGCAGCCATCCTCTTCTTGGGCGTCATCACAGCCCCGTTTGGCTACATGTTTGGCGTTCCTTCGGAAAAGTACGTTTTGGGCGATTTCGCATTCCACAAAACTGCCGGCAGGATGCTAACTGATCTTGACCATTTTGATCAGTCTTCAACGTCTTCAGTTTTACTGGACTACGTGCGCAGTGAGCGAGGTCAGCCCAGAACAATTTTCAGTGACCATCGTGGAGCTTCGGAGAATGGTCAATGCTGTCAAACATTTTTGACCTATTTTGATGCGGTGGTGGGTTATCTGGACTACTGGGAACCGGGATTTCTCCGGAGATGGAAACCCTCTCTGGCAGTGTTACGAAAGCGACTTGGAGGAAAAGTCGGAAAGGAAATTGTGAACACGGTCGAGTCTACCCTGAGCGTCCAGTTTCAGCCGGACTATGAATCCAGCATGTTTTATATGATTTCCGAGAAGGAAAGGGACATCTGGGCTAATCCCACTTGCCAACAGAGAATCGTTTGCCATGCGCACGGAGCGTTGGAATATTTTCCCAAAACTGTGTTGAAAATTTATCATAAATTCAGGTACTTAGGAAGTTCCTATCAGAAATACATGGGTCTGCTATTGCCCCAAGGACGATTTTTAGCATGTTTTAATTCATTTTACAGCAAAAAATTGGCAAAAATTCCTGTGGAATATGTGGAGGCGATGAAAATCGGGATGAGAAATGAAACGTTGTGCGCGCAGATTTACGTGGACTGTCCAGACAATGCGTTCACGCTCACGCTGAAAAGCTACCTGAGTTTGCTGCCGGACATGACGCAGGTTAATCGGATGCCACGGAGAAAGCAGAAGATGTACCAGAACATGAATTTCTTGAAGTAGTTTAAAATTGACAATTAAAAAACAACAGTTGCAGAGTACTTCAGAAGCTAAAAATAAAGATGAAAATAAACTTTACGTTTTTCTGCCTTCAAAATTTCATTGACCCCGCGCATCATACGCTTCTCCAGTATCCGGTGACATGTGTGTATCATTCCATTATTACGGAGATTTTACGGTGGTCTCATCAGCCTAAACTCATGCATACGAAAAATCCTAGAATATTCTGCGATTGTGGCTGAGTGGAGAGGATTTTAATAATATGTAGAAATTTTGTCATTGATTTTTCTTTGTTTATTGTAGCGGTAAAATTGAATGTAGCAGCACGTCAGAAATTTATGTAAAAATGTTCGTTTCTTTGTCCTGTTCCTTCAGGAACTTTCGGTTTGCTTTTCTTTTTGTGTTCGTTGCTTTCTGGTGCGAAACGTAGACTGCAACTGCGTAGAAAATTGTATCTTTGCCTGAGCGAGAGCTCATTCTGGCATTATCATTCTGGTCGTGCGAGGAAGAGAGAAAAATTATTGTTGTCTTGTCTTTGGTGGTGCTGCTACACCTTTTTAATTAATTGCTTCTTGATTATTGTTGTTTGATTTAATTTTCGAAAGTTAAATAAACTAATGTCATTAAAGATTAAGTAGCTTCTAATTGTAGTTTTGACCTTTTCTTGTCATTTTAATCGGTCATTTTCGGCAATTCTTCAGTATCGAAGTCATCCACCCCGCGAACATTATAGGGACGCTTTGGAGCTGGCGTTGCAACGGAAGGCGAATTTAATTTCACTACGACCTCGTCACCCCAGTCCACGACATTTTTTGGTGCCGAAACCCGGGAAAGGGTGTGGACAAGATTATCTGAAGAGTTTGAAGATCGTTATGACGGAACAGGTCACCGGAAAACGGCAGTCAGTTCCACCTCACAGAGTTACGTACACGGAATTGGGCCAACAACGTGAAGCTCAACTGACGTTACGCAACAAGGACAAACAACAAAGCAAAATGACAACGGACATGTCATTAGGGATGAGGGTCAGTGCCATCATCTCCAGAATTAAGGAACTGGAAACTTGGAATTCTGGATGGGCGGCTGAAAAAGAAAAAAGTGAATCCATGCTAGCCAGTTATGAAGGAAAGACTGGTCTAGTGGATAACGACAAGAAGGTGCTTGAGAAGGCTAAGGAAACCATCGACAAAGCTGTGCTTTACACCAATCAAAATTTGGCTGAAATCAACAGTTTGAAAGTGGAGCTAGCGACGTTGGAGCAAGGGATAAAGACGCAAGTTGAGAGTGATGCAGCACATCAACAGCAAGCTCAGTCATTTCCAACGGCTAGGCCTCCCGTTTTATCAGTAGTGGGATCCATGAAGTCTGGTACTGTTAGGAGGAAACACGAAGAAGCCTTGAAGACATCCGCTTCAGTTTTGGATCTCAAGCACAAGTATGAAGACGAATATGACGCCATTCAAGATAAACGAGGCGAAATTGAAGAGCTCCTGAAAAATGCGACTACTGAAGAATTCTCATCCAAGTTGCAAGCTGAGCTGACGACAATTTCTCGCGAGGAGGATAAACTGAGGAGGAATTTCGAGCGAAAGAAGCGGCAGTTGGAAGAAAAAGGAGAACTTCAACAGCAGTTAATCGATATTGAAGATGATGATAGCCAGTACCTGGGGTCAGATGAGGACGCCGAATTATCACCGCCTCATTCTGAAAAGGGACGGAAGAAAATTGGAGAATTACCTCATCATCATCATAAACGTGAGCAGATCCAGAAGCGAAAGGAATTCAACCCGAATGCGGAGCCTTTCCAGTCACGCCCTCCAAGGAAAGACATAAATTGGAGCGACGAAATGGAAAATGAAGAAGAGCCGCCTCCTAATCATCGTCCATCCTGCAGTGATCCTGTGCAGCAGTTAGCAGAAGCCCTGTCGCGAATAGGAAGTCACGGTGGAGGTGGAGGAGGAGGAAGAGAGAAAATGCTACCCGAGTTTGCTGGAGATCCTGCTCAATGGTGCATTTTCAAGGCTGCTTATCATCGTACCACCCGCAAGTTCAGAATCGACAAAGGAGAAAACTTATCAAGACTGCAAGGCGCTCTGAAGGGAGATGCAAAGGCAGCAGTCCTTCACCTTATGGCCAACGTCCAGAATGTGGATCGGATCATGGCGGTGTTAGAAAGAAGATTTGGACGCCCAGAGCTTGTTTTGGATTACCTGGTGGAGCGCGCCAAACAATGTAAGCCACCAGAGCTTGGGAAACCCAGCAGCATGGTCGAGTTTGGAACAACAGTTGAAGCGCTTGTTACCAATATCTGCGCTTTCAACGAAAAAGAATACCTGTACAACAAGCAGCTTATCACGGAACTTGTGAAGAAGATGCCGGCGACGCTGCAGGACAAATGGTACGGTTGGCTGATTGAAGATTCAGACAGGAAGCCGAATCTCAAGTTTTTCTCTACATGGCTAGATAGAGAAACAAGAATTGCTGAGCTGAGGATGACTCCAGAGGTTACATTCTCCAGTACCTCCCAAGGAAGCGGAAGAAGGAGACGGGAAGGAGGAGCTATTCATTCGTCAGTGGAAGACAAAGAAGATAAGTCAGCCTGCCCCATTTGTGGAAAAACAAATCACAAAGTGACCCGATGCTTCAGCTTCAAAAAGAAGAGCAATGACGAGAGATGGGAAGCTGTCAAAAGTAAAAAGTTATGCTTTCTCTGTCTCGGTGAAACTCACAACACGAAGACATGTACCTCATCGAAAGCATGTGGCGTCGATGGATGTACCTACAAGCATCATGCTATGCTCCACCGGAAAGGATCACTGAAGAAGAAGGACAGTGACAGGAATATGAAGATTTTCAAGTCATCAAAGCAAAGCGGCAGTGATGACGATGACGACCATTCTGACGGTGGAGAAAGCAGCAAAGAAGGAAAAGAAGGAAACTTCATGATTGGTGGAGTTTCAAGACATGACCTGGAATCTGGCTCATTGGCTATTATCCCTGTAGAAGTAAGTGGTCCTGCTGGAACTAAGCGTGTTTTTGCTTTCTTGGACATGGGAGCTACTACTTCAATGATTGAAGATTCACTCGCCAGCGAAATCGGACTGGCGGGTGAAAAGCGGCCATTTTCCTTTACGGTGTTTGGAGAAGACAAGAAGACGGAAAGAAACTCCAGAATCGTGAAGCTGAGGATTGCAGGAACAGGGAAAAGTCATCAGTACGAAATGAAGAATGTACGTACTGTTAAGAAGATAGCCATGCCAAAGATGAGCCTAGATGTGGATCAGTTGAAGGAGCGTCATCCTTATCTTCGTCGAATGAAGCTTAACTCATTCCGTGATGCTGAACCGAAGATTTTAATTGGATTCGATAACTTCAAGATTTACGCACCTCGAGTTATCTTGGAGAGCAAGGACAAGGACGACTCACCCATGGGATGCAAAGGTCATTTGGGATGGTATGTATGTCAGTCAAAGAAAGGAAAAGATTCCTGTAACTTTTTGGCAAAGGCGTTGGCTCAGGAGGAGGAGGATCTACACAACACGGTGAAAGATTTCTTTTCTTTTGAAAATTTTGGAGTGAAAGTTTTCGCCAACTCGCAACGCTCTGTTGAAGACAAGAAGGCACTAGACTTGCTGGACGCAAATACAGTGAAGAGAAAGGAGCGCTGGGAAACGTCATTATTGTGGAAGACTGAAAACTTGAAGTTACCTGAAAGTAAGTCAACAGCAAGCAAGTTCCTGAAAGTGATGGAAAAGAAGATGGATGCAGATCCCAAATTTGCTCAACTTTGTTTGGAGAAATTTGAACATTATTTTGAAAAAGGATACCTACGTGAGAAAGTGGTCACTGAAAATGATGCTCAGCGTTACTATCTGCCGTGGTTTTTCCAGTTTCATCCCACCAAGAAGCCGAGGTTAGTTTTTAATGCTGCTGCTAAAACTAACGGCAAGTGCTTTAATGACTTCTTGGTGAAAGGACCTGATCTCCTCCGTCCCTTGCCTGCTGTCCTAATGAGATGTAGAAGTCATCTTTACGCTGTAACCGCTGACATTAAGGAAATGTTTCATCAGGTGGCCCTGAGGGAAGAAGATATTCAGAGCCAAACCATTCTGTTTCGTGGCATAGACAGGAAGACGCCACCGAAGGAATATGAGATGACAAGATTGTTCTTTGGTTCTACATCATCACCAAGTTCGGCGATTTACGTTAAAAATCGTAATGCTGATGGATTCAAGGAAGCTTATCCTGGAGCTGTGAAGTCAATCGAATTAGACTTTTTTATGGACGACTTTTTATCTGGACGGGACACAGAAGACGAGGCGTTACTACTACAACAGCAGGTTACGGAGATCCATGCTAAAGGAGGATTTCCAATTGTCAAGTGGAATAGTAACAGCAGCAAAGTGTTATCGTCAATCCCTCCAGAGATCAGAGCAAATGAAGATGTTAAATTTGCTGAGAAAACATCTGTAGCTCCTGAGAAGACCCTGGGCTTGTATTGGAATGCTCAGAAAGACGAATTCTGTTTCAAACTGTCCTTTCATCGTGTGAAGAAGGAGGTTGCGGAAGGTACTTGCATTCCAACCAAGAGGCAAGTCACAAGCTTGATCATGGCCATTTTCGATCCATTGGGATTCTTGGCCCCACTGAAAATTAAAGGACTCATCATTTTACAAGATATCTGGCGAGCTGGAGTTGGATGGGATGATCAAGTTCCCCATTCCATTTTTGAAGACTGGAAACCGTGGCTGCAGGAATTGGAGCAAGTGAAGGAGATTCGTGTTCCACGGCGCCTGTGTAACGCATCCTTGAAGACAGCGAGCAGCATTCAACTGCATATTTTCACTGACGGGAGTGAAGCTGGGTACAGCTGTTGTGCTTATCTGCGTATCCAAACGGGAGGGAGCGTGGAGATCAAGTTCGTGATGGGAAAAGCTCGTGTCGCCCCTTTGCGAGGATGTTCTGTGCCAAGGATGGAGTTACAGGCTGCGTTGATGGGGAGTCGTCTTGCTCGGACAATTAAGGAAGCTCACGGTGACCAATTCCAGATTGAGAGGACGATTTTTTGGTGCGACTCGCGTACTGTTCTCTGTTGGATCAGATCTACAACAGGAAGATTTTCTCAGTACGTGTCCAGTCGAATTGCAGAAATTCTGGAAAATTCAGATGAGAAAATTTGGCGATGGGTACCCACATCATTGAACGTAGCAGATGATGCTACTCGCTTTGTAAAGAATCTGGAGTTTACGTCACAATCTCGGTGGCTCCAGTGTTCAGAGTTCCTGTACAGCAGCGAAGAAATGTGGCCTGCTGAAAGGAAAATTGATGTTCCTGAGGATATCTTGGAAAGGAAAGAAGTAGTTCGTTTTGCCGCAGTTGGAGGCGATGATGAGGAAGAAATCCTACCGGATATTGAGAAGTTTTCCTCATGGCACCGTCTTGTTCGAGCGACAGCAGCGCGATACTGGGCAGCACGAAAATTCCTGAAGAAAGGACCTCAATACATCACCACAGACGACATGAAGAAGGCGACGCTTTTATGGATAAAGCGGTCTCAGAAGAATTGGTTCCAAGAAGAATTAAAATGTTTGCAAGCTGGAAAGCCGGTGAAAAGTTCCAGCCCGATTTTCTCACTTTCCCCCAAGCTGAATGATAATGGCATAATTATCATGTCTGGACGACTGGAGAATGCAGCAGTTGGAGAGAATGTGAAGTCTCCCCCTATTCTGGATCCTGATGACAGCTACACGAGGCTGATGATCCAGTGGTTCCACCGTACCAGTCAGCATTTTGGACAAGAAAGGATTATCAACGAATTACGACAACATGCATGGATCTTGAGATGTCGAGTAGCTGTGCGAAAATGTAAAGCTGAATGCATGATTTGCAAAAAGAAGACAGCGAAGCCAGTGCCTCCAAGGATGGGACAGTTACCAGCAGGAAGAATTGAAAGCGGTCATCCTCCATTCCACCACACTGCTGTGGATTATTTTGGCCCCTTTAATGTGAAGATACGAAGAGGAACTGAGAAACGATGGGGAGTCCTTTTCTCGTGTCAGACAACGCGTGCTGTCCACTTGGAGTTGGCAGAGTCGCTGGATTCGTCAGACTTTCTTAACGCTTTGGTGCGCTTCATCAATCTGCGTGGAAAGCCAACGCACATTTGGAGCGACAATGGGACGAATTTCGTCGGAGGAGAACGTGAAATTCGTGAGAATATGAAGCTATGGAACGAGGATGAGATGCGTAGGAGCCTTGGTGTTCATGGGATTAACTGGCACTTCATCCCTCCGTCATCTCCCCACATGGGAGGGAGTTGGGAGCGTCTTGTTGGAGTGGTCAAGAAGATCTTGTATCAGCTGCTGAAGGAGCAACAGCCCAAGGAAAGTGTCCTGCGTACCTTGCTGACTGAAGTTACCTACGTCATGAATAGTAGGCCGATTACCAGGGCGTCACCCGATCCTGAGGACCTTCATTGTTTGACGCCAAATGACTTGCTGAACATAAAATGCGTGGTTGGACCAGCGTTGCCAGGCTTGTACGTGAGTGGGGATCGTTATCGCAAATCGTGGAGACAAGTCCAACTATTCGCTTGTGACTTTTGGAAGAGGTGGTCAGTCGAGTACCTGCCGTGGCTTGCCAAGCGAGAAAAGTGGGAGAAAGCTGCTAAACCGCTGGAAGTTGGAGATGTAGTGCTCGTATTGGAGGATAATGCACCTCGGAATTCTTGGAAGATGGGAAAAATCGTGATGACGTTTCCAGCCAAGGACGGTCAAGTGAGATCCGTGGAAGTACTAGTAGCTCGTGTGGATCCAAAAGACCCGAAGAAGACGGTTGGATATACCTATCTCCGGAGGCCAGCCATGAAGATATGCCCTCTCAGCCCTTAGTTTGGAAACGGTCCGTTTCGGGAGGGAGAAAATGTGGCTGAGTGGAGAGGATTTTAATAATATGTAGAAATTTTGTCATTGATTTTTCTTTGTTTATTGTAGCGGTAAAATTGAATGTAGCAGCACGTCAGAAATTTATGTAAAAATGTTCGTTTCTTTGTCCTGTTCCTTCAGGAACTTTCGGTTTGCTTTTCTTTTTGTGTTCGTTGCTTTCTGGTGCGAAACGTAGACTGCAACTGCGTAGAAAATTGTATCTTTGCCTGAGCGAGAGCTCATTCTGGCATTATCATTCTGGTCGTGCGAGGAAGAGAGAAAAATTATTGTTGTCTTGTCTTTGGTGGTGCTGCTACACCTTTTTAATTAATTGCTTCTTGATTATTGTTGTTTGATTTAATTTTCGAAAGTTAAATAAACTAATGTCATTAAAGATTAAGTAGCTTCTAATTGTAGTTTTGACCTTTTCTTGTCATTTTAATCGGTCATTTTCGGCAATTCTTCAGTATCGAAGTCATCCACCCCGCGAACATTATAGGGACGCTTTGGAGCTGGCGTTGCAACGGAAGGCGAATTTAATTTCACTACGACCTC
>CM023199.3:19770461-20035688 GCA_004115045.4 Sinella curviseta | reverse complement strand
TGGTGATATATCTCACATAACCCCGAGCCTAATTTCAAGATGCCATCAATGATAATTAATTAGTTGCCATATCATTAACACTACATTATACATGTATCATATTCTATATTTATATCTATCATATCACCTCAATTTAAAAAATTAACTCAAGTACCGGACTTTTGTGGCAACAAATCGTAGAGTAGACTTTGCATTTTATATCTTTCTCCGGTTTTGTCCGTCTTCAATCATATTTGGCTTTATGATTTGACCTGTACACTTTACAAGTTCACTAAAACTAAAAAATGAGTGATGATGTCAGTTTGAATTACATATAAACAGAATTTAGTCACAAACAAACTGAAAGCAGCGTATTTAATCCACTTTCTTACAATGCCCCAAAATCCAAAAATGACGAGACATTAAACAAGTTCTCAAGTTGACAGCGTAATTATTTATTCAAACTGAAGAGTTAAATTAAAGATGATGATGCACATATTAACAACTGATTAACTAAATCGTTAATCGTTTTTAACTGATCAAAATTAACTGATTAGGTGGCAATGTAAAGTTTGGATGCCGTTCCGTCGCACACTCTTGCTGGTCAAGTATGTCAATAGCGATTGTTGTTGCTGTTTGGTGACCAAACTTTGGTCTCTTTTGATGGCCTTTCGTCTCTTATCAATCAAACTTTTTTAAGTTCAATATTGTTTTGAAGATTTAATTAACCCTTTTCATTTATTAAATGTGTTTCAGGGGATAGGAGTCAGGAATAATTAAGCTAATTAGTAAACGTATCCAACTAAAACGGTACAGAACGACGAGCAGGTAAAAATCAAATATTTTCCCTGGTTGTTAATTGATGCTTCATTTTGTGTGTGTGATTGACAATTGAATACTAACTAAATTAACATTAACATATGAATGATTGGCAAGTAAAGTTTTTGGATTCTTAAATGCTAATAATATTTCTAGTAAGTGGTGTTTTGTTTGAAACAAGTAAACTGGCGACCGTGACCATTCGGATCTGTCTATTGTTGACAAGGTTGAAGATGAAGACGTTGGCGCAGAGACCTCCCCCGCATCCGGAGGAGGAAACACCAACGGAGGAGCAGGAGTACCTTTGGGCCCTGATGGACAAAGTCTTGGGGATAGACTTTGTAATATCACTAACTAATCCATTATCCCGTTATTTTGCTAGGGATAATGATTTTATTTAATTGCTTAATTGTTTTCCCATTTACTTTCCAGATTTTGGAAAAGATCCTGGGCTACGCCATTCGACACGGGAACGGCCGGGTAAGCGCGTTAGGCCTCTCCATTGTGCGCCTCGTCCAGAAATCCTGGCTGGAGAGCATCACCAAGCTGCTCCAAAAGTCGAAGGACCCTCTGTTCAAGTTTGCCAGAAGAGACAGCACCTTCCTCCATTACCTTCCCGGCGGTGCGGAAAGGCTCGAGAAATCACTGGCCGTGTTCGTGAGCACCCTTTCCAGCAGCACGTCCAAGTACCCTCCATTCAGCGTCTCGTTTCCTCCTAGCACATTCCGCCAAGAGAATCACGAAAACCTCTCAAAACTGCTTGTCAGCCACGGGTCAGGTCTTGTTCAGCTCAAAATGTCTATTCCGAAATACGGAGGCACCCTCAAGTTCATTTTACCCCGCTTCTCCCTCCAAAATCTCCAAAGCCTCGAGGTAGAAATTTCTCTGAACCCTTTGGATTGGACCGAGCCGGATCCTGGAGGTCACACGGACAACCTCTCTCATTTCATCAACTGTCTGCTCAACTCTGCCCCAGTCTTATCCGAGCTTGTCATTCCGGTCCAGAGTCACCACCGATTTGACAGAATTCCGCTCCAGTTCCAGTGCTTCACGCTGCCACCCACCTTGACCGTCTTGGAGCTCCTGTGCGACCTGACCAGTGCCCATCTCCAGCTGCTTATCAAGAGCAATCTTCCTCTGCTGACCTCACTGACTCTGTCCATTCCTCCGAAGGACACCGGTTATCATACTGACTTATTGTTTCAGATCTTGGACAACTTTCGACGAACACTGCGCAAGCTCAAGTTAAGCGGAAAGCAGTATTATTGGGGCCCCCCTCGCGTCATCACTTATCTTCGCTTTCCAGTCATGGAGAAACTGGAGGAGTTCACTAATCTCAGCGTCAACTGCGAACTGGAGCCGCGTATCACCGCCCTCCACAGGTTTCTCCCTCAGCTGTCGCGTGTGACCTTGACACATCAAACCACCGACATGTTCCGGAAGTGGACCGAGAATTCCAAGTGGAGTGGCGTGGAGCAGCTCAAGGTGCACTTGGCTGACGAAAACTTTCGAGGTGACTTTGTGGAGCATGGGGTCGGCCTGGACTTGGAAATGATGACGCGTCTTCACAGGACCTTTCCAAATGTCCGCAAGCTGGACGTGACCTTTCAACCCGCTCAAGCGGAGGGACTCAAGTACATCTTCAAAGAAATGGGGCGGGCGCTGCAGGAGCTCAAGATTGTGGTTGTTGGCACGACGGTTGGATTTCATTGGGATTTCTGGGACGGGCTGCTTATCGGTGCACCTCCAACATTGACCGCAGTTTTGAGGGAGAGTCCGGATTTGTGGGAGCATGTTCAGTTGACCAATGCCAAGTTGCCGTCCGTTAAAAATTTGAAAGGTGAGTAATTATTATCACTTGTTCCAATTATAATCTCTCATCATTTACAGCTAAAGTTAATTATTTCTTGTTATTTTTTTGTGTTTTTTCAGAGCTGACATCCCTGTCCCTGGTCGTCCATTCACATTTTTGCCAGACTGACCTCCAGGAAGTGAACCCACTGATCTCTGACCTCACCTTCCACTTTGCCCTGCTCCAGATGCCGAAACTGAGGAATTTGCTTTTGGCTGGCAAGTTTAGTGTGAGTTGACTCTATAGCAAACCCACTTCATCTTATCATTCATTAATCTTATCTGAATTGTTGTTTAATATTTAATGTTTTCATTTATGGCCCAACCAGGCTTCAAATGAAATGGCGGAAGTGTGGAGGGGCCAAGGGCGCAGCTTGACTGGTCGTCCCTGGTGAATACTCGAAGAAGAAGAATGAAGAGAAAAAAATAATGACTATTTTTCTCATTTAATCTATTTTATTGTTATTGATTATTGTGCTTCTGTTACTGAGTCGGCTTAATTAATTCGTAGTGATGGTTCAGAGCTCAGGCAAATTGTGCTAAAAATATTATCTAATTGTTTGTGCATTCTTTCCTAAAAATCGAATCCTGTAATTTCTTTGTAATTTTGTACTTGATTAATTAACTCTGGATGTCTGTTACATGAAAACTCATACAGTTTATTATTTGCGGTTATAACTTAGTAAAGTTTACGACTTAAATAAAATGTACATTAAATTGTATCGCAGTAGTACTTATCTCATTTTAATTGACATGATTGTAAATAGTTAGGGGCATTGTGAGATAATTTTTGTTTGTGTTTTGTTTCAAAGCTAACAGTTTTCAAAGCACCCGGTTTGATATTCCTGAGTAAATTGAAACTATTTTAATCAGAAATGTAACTAAAACTGACTCATCAGCAGTGATAAAAATGACAGCTCTCATAATGCCCCTCTCGCGTTTCTCCAAAAAAATTTTTACTCGTGACTGACCACGACACTTGACTGAAGAGATTTAAATGGCAAAAAAGGTCAGACTACTTAAGTTATAAGTAGTCAGCTACTCCCCTCCTCCTCTGACATGATGCAGACATGGTTAATTGAAATAAATAGTTAGAAATGTAATTAAAAACGACTCATCACAATTTGTAACTCTTAAGCGTAATTTTCTGCGTTTCTTTCATCTTCTACATTCATTTTCACTGGTCATCCGAATTCCAGTCTTTTTTCGCGTGACTAACCACGACACTTGGCCGAAAATTAAAGGGCAAAAAGATAAGTTATCATCCTCATTCAGATAAGCAGAATGAGAGTTCACGATCCAGACAGAATCCCTCCCTCCGTCACCCCCTCCCTCCTCCCCAGCACTTTTGTCATTTCGTTTGATGAGAAGGACGCCAGAAAGCAGAATTTCGTTCACTCTGACGTTCGCAAAACGAGGACAAACAGCCTGTCTGAATGTACGCATTTTCCTTTGCTCCTTGCCTTTTCATTCATTCGAGGAAAGTTAAATTCATTGTCTGAGCTGTGAAAAGTTAAATGTGGGAGGAAATGCCCTTTTTAACTAACAATCAGTTATTATCCTTACGACGTGTGTTCAGCGGTAACGCTAAAAGTGCGCGAGGTTTTGAAGGAGGCGAGCCGGATGAGTAAATGCACTTGAGCTTCGCTTTCTCCGTCGTCCTCTCTGCTTTCGCCCTGCCGCTCATCTGATTGACTGATGGGATGGGTGGAGGTCAAAGTGCATTTTTTGCTTGTTTGCCACGCAACCAGCACGAGAGGAGAAACGCCGTCGTCGTCGAGGTAAAGGCACTTGTTTTTCTTAAATTGGTGAGAGAAGACTGAGACGAGAAAGTGAGGAGAGCAACAGCTGTCGACTTTTTTTCAAAAAATTATAAATCTGATGATAATTTCAATTTCTTCTGTTAATTATTCTTTTAATTGATTGATCCTGATCTGAACATTATTTGTGCATTATTTTTGCATTTTTGTGAGCTAATTGGGAAAGTAAACGGGGATCGAGTGTACTGTGTACTAGACTAGTTACTAGTTAGTGGGAAGTTGGCGGAGGATTGGGATCGGTCAAGATGGTTCCTGTTCAACTCGCCTGGACCCTGCTGCAGGTGCTCGTGGTTCTACTGGCAAGTCAAGTGGAGGATGTTGGAGGAGCTCACGCGTCGGCCCAATGTGTTCAGCTTGGCCAGGCAAACGACAACACTCGGGGACACCAAACCTACACCCACACAAAAAGGGCCGGCCCCTGGACAATTGGGGCGCGCAAGTTCGATCTCAAGTACGACTTCCTCGACTTCGCAGTAAATAATCAGTACGCGATCGACGAGGCATTTCAGGACTGCCCGTATAAAGAGAGTCCTGAACATGTGTTAACGTTATTGTTGAATCCCTGTCCAACGGAGCAGCAAGTTCAGATCAGGACCTACGCAGTGAAGCAAAGCGGGAAGGTGATGACGGGGTGGCTTCATTTCGAGGTTGAGCTCATGGACCCGACCGACAAGATTATCGCCATCAACGTCCAGGTTCGTGACGAGTTCTTCAACGCCATCGGAGAGTTCGTGACGCATCCGGAGGAGCAGTGCGAGCCAGACGACGCCTTGGTCCAGCCCACCATCTTCCAGATCCTTCCCTGCTCAGCGGTCGGCTTCCGGGAGGCCAAGATCTCGAACGCGATATTCATGGCGGAGAGGGACGCGTACCGGAACCAGACGCGGGGTGTCAATATCGACGACTTCATCCCGAAGGAGAGCATCTCCCGAGGGATCCACTTCACCTGGCGCATGTCAGAGTACTGGTGCAATCGCCACCTCAGAATTCGACCCGAGTATGGGCCATTCCTATTTCCTAAACTATTTAAGCTATTGACGATTTCCTTAAGTCCTGACATGTTTGTTTACACTTTGTATTTCTCACAGGGCCATCATTTTAACGCAGAAGATCGTAGCTACTAATAACAAGAAATTGGAACCGAAAATTTACCGGAAGGCCGCGAGCTACTGGCTGCTTCCTCGTTGGTTTGGCGCTGCGGATATCAAGCTTCCGGCAACTGAGCTCCTGTGCAACGAGCAGGTGATCGACTACGGCGGAGATGGGACGCTCTCGAAGGACAAGGAGACTGGGAAGCTGGTGGCGCCCTGGCTGGAGGAGAACGGATTCAAATCGAAACTGGCCAACGATTACCTGTCCGGCAAGCAGTGGTATTTGGACGTTAAAGCACAGATTCCTACATTTAAATCCTGTCAGTTCAATCCGAGGGATGTGGTACCAAAAGCAGATAATAAGTCGCACGACCCGCAGGTACTGTTTTCCATTCGGGAATTATAATTTGAATGTAAATACGACTGAGCACTCATCCATATTATGACATTTCTTTACTTGTGCAGTACACCAAAAACACGCTTCCCACGTTTGCCGGCCGGTGCACCCACCACTACGAGAAGACGCCGAATCACAACGCGCTGCAGGGTTGCAATCTGGACGCCACCGCCCCTGAGTTCAAGGACCTCCTCGCCACGTATCCGAACATCACGACTTATCGCGAATACGTGAACGAGCTGACGGGAAATAGGACGCGCTTCTGCTCCCTCCAGTGTCGGACCCCAAACGCGGCCAACGACACGGATCTGAACGACATCAAAAACTACACGGACCACAGTGGCGAGGGGGAATTCACGGAGATCGTCAAGTTTCACAGCGACAGTCGGAAAAAGGCAATGTTCGAGAAGTTCTGGGTAAATATTCTGGGTAATTAAGTTTTTATTTTTATGATTTGAATTAGTTGAACTGATCAATGCCATCTTCCTTAACAGTCTGGGAGAAAGTACCACGCTGTCCTTTGCATCGTTTGGACCATGTTCCTCACTCCCCTCGGAATCTTCTGCGCGCGCTATTTTAAGGAGACCTGCATGAATCGCGCTTGCACCGGAGCGCATCTCTGGTTCTGGGTGCATACTGGAACGGCCGTGTTGGCTTCCGCCATGTTCATCTCGTCGCTGAGTGGAATCTGGAAAAACCTGGAGACCTGGGGCAGGAGCACTCATTCCGCCTCGGAGGCGCACAGAGGGATCGGCTACTGCTCAGCGATCCTCTTCTTACTCATGATGATCCTCGGAGGATTTCGACCAACGCAAAAATTGCCTCGATTTGTACTGATGACCGCACACTCTGTTCTCGGATTCCTCATCTATTTCTTTAACAGTAAATTGTTGATAAACTGTACCAATAATTAATTATATTTACGTGTGTTTATTGGTTTGTGTACTTTTTGATTGCAGTTTTGGCCATGATCATGGCCGGTTACATCCCGGCGTCTCCGTCAATGGGCGACTGCGATCTGAAGGGGAATTCCACGAAGGAGTCGGGCGTCTTTTACGTCATCGTCGTCTGGATTGTCATAGACTCTGTGCTTCACTGCATAATGACGGTAAGCAATCATAATTGTTTTAAACACGAAAGTACTCGTGTCCACGCATTATAATTTTCTACAATTCCCCATTCAATAATTGTCCTCCTCTTTTGTAGTTGCAGGCGTTGCAGGTGATGAAGGACACGCAGGCCGGCGTTCGCAGACGCTGGTACTGTCCCATCATCCCAATCTTGCCCTCTGACTCTGCCGAGGACTTTATCGTAAGCCATCTGTCAGCCTCATCATCCGATTGACATGATATTACTAGATTGCCAAACAATAAAAGTATGTAATTAACCGTCTTTCATTTGGTTACAGGGTTCGAAAATCAGGAAGATAACCCTGTTGATCTACGCGGCCACCGCCTTCGTGATGACCTTCACAGCAGTGGCACTGGTAAACAGTCCGAAGTTGCCCAGGGAATGCTGGAACCGAACGGGCCCCACGACCTGCGCCGAACGGTTTGGCTGCTCCGGAGAGGCGCGCGGTTTCTTTGCGATGGTTAAGAAGCAGTCCAAGAACACCAGCGGTCACTACGTCTTCGACGAGGGGTTCTGGTAGGAATAAGGAGTAAAGTCCAAGTGGTTATCATAAATGTGTAGTTAAGATGTAAGAAGATTTAGTATGTAGCAATAGGAATGTATACGTGTCTGTATAATTATCTGTCAAAAATCTTAACTTGTATAGTATCAGCAGCTAAGTCAATAATTTTTAAATTGCGTGTTATCAGCTAAAGTCATGGTTTATTGAGCTTATATGAGTAAAGTTATCATTTGTTCTTGTTTTGGCAAAACAATGCGTTATTTGTAGTAAATAGCTTCTTTTCTTTGTAGTATCTCTTATTTATGGTTGCTTCCAATGTTCCAATTTAGTTATTTTTATGTAAAACACTCAAGCAGAATATTTTGCATTTAAAAAAAATGGTTCTAATTGCTTATCATGATTTTGTTACAAATTATGCATTTTCTGCGCAGTTAATTTTTATTTTAGAAAAAGTTATTGTTTGAAAAAAATAATTGTTAACCTTCCAAAAATTAATGAGTGCACAAACAAACTTTTTATTTTATCTCTGATCGGAGTAAAGCAGAGCATTGTGAGATTTTTTTGTGTTTTGTTTCAAAGCTAACAGTATTCAACGCATCATTTTGACATGCCTGAGTTAATTGAAATAATTAATTAGAAATGTAATTAAAAACGACTCATCGGGTGTGATAAAAATGGCATTTCGCATAATGCCCCTTTCGCGGTTCTCCAACATGCACTCATGAAACGTTCAATTATCAAACAATCTTATCTTTTTCTCCTAAACATAATTGACATCATTTAAATTATGTAACCAAATAATTACCGCTTTGTAACCCTTAAGGGCCATTTTTCTGCGTTTTTTATATTTTCATTGGTCATCCGAATTCAAAGAATTTTCTTTGCGTGGGCGTGACTGACCACGACACTTGACTGAAGATTAACGGCAAAAGAAGGTCAGACTATCTTAAGTTATCATCCTCCTTCAGATAAGCTAGAATAAGAGTTCATGATCCAGACAGAATCCCTCCCTCCGTCAGCCCCCTCCTCCCCACTTTTGCCATTTCGTTTGAATGAGGAGGACGTCAGAAAAAAGAAGTGGGCTCGCTCCGACGTTCTCGAAACGAAGACGTAAACAAACAGCTTGAATGATGCTGCTTGTCTTTTCATTCATTGGAATGTTCTGACTCCGAACGTCTGAGTTGTGAAAAAGTTAAATGTGGGAGGAATCGCTATTTTTTAACTAACAATTAGTTATTATCCTTAATTTAACAACTGCAGTGTATTACCACCAACAAAGCGTACCAATAAGCCATTACGTTACTAAAATTAAAGTAGTCATTAAAACTTTGTAATTTTAAGTGCCCAACAACAACACCAAATAACAGTCAGTCAATAGTTTTCTTTTCTTTGCTACATACTTTAACCGTTAATTGATAGTTTAATTAGTTAAACGGTGAAAGAGCGATAAAAATGGCTAACAAGTGGAGACGAAGGGGGAAGAAGAAGGCCACGGACACCGAAGGGGGGTCCTCAACAGCTGCTTCCACTACCGTCCAACAACCAGTTGAACTCCCTCCTCCTCCACCACCCCCACCTCGTCCCCAAACGAGCTCGGCTGAAAATCAAGGGATGGAACAACGCCTCCGCAAGACTCCTGAAAAACAGGTCTCCTCTGCCTCCATGGAGGAGAAGGAGAGCTCACCGTTAAAGGTGCTCATAGACGGCAGTTCCAAGTGGAACGTTGCGTCAGCGCCTGGTGCAGGAGGAGGGAAAGCTGGCGCCAAGTCCTCGTCTCAAGGAGATTCCCAGCGGATGTTGGCGAAGGAGAAGGTGGACAGAGCAAAAGGCATGAATGCCTTTGGGGAAAACGTGACGAAGAACTTGACTGAGTCGAGGGCCCTGGACATTAAGGGCTTCATTAACTCTGGGATGGACACCACCGCTTCAAAGGCTGGAGGAGGTGGCAAAGATGTTGGGAACAAGGGCGCTGATAAGATCAAAGTTCTGAAGAAAGGAAAGCAGAAGGCCCTCCAGGCAACTGTGACGGAGGGAGAAGGGAAGGAGTACAAGCAATCTGCACCTCGAACTGATCAAGGTAATTAAAATATACATATTATTTTGTAATTAAAACAATTATTTTATAGGTAGATGCAATTTTTTGTAGGATGAGTAATAATTCTTCCTTCAAATTTAATTAATTGCAGGTATTAAAACTGGCCGCAAGGGCTCCGACTCTTCCTCGACTGACTCTGCCCCCGAATTCGAAGAGGTCGTCGTCCTGGACGAAATAAATTTTAGCAGGCCAAGTAAATTGATTCATCTTTTTATTTAGATTATATAAATGGACTATTTAAATTATATTTTGATACCGTTACAATGCAAAATACTTCCCTTCCTCAAGTTGGTCCTCAATCGAAGAAACCGGAACCGTTTCCTGCTGAAGCTGGGCCCTCCCCAAAACCGGGGAAACGGGAGCAAGGAGCGTCACGCAACAACGCTTCTGGCGTCACTGATAAGTCGGATGCCAGCAAGAACCGCAGTTCCTCGGCTAACCTGTCGTTGTTGAGACCTCCAAAACAGGAAGTACCCGCTGGACCTCAACTTGAACTGAATCCGCAACAGCAGATGGTGAACTTGGATTTGATTTTGCAGGAATTTCAGCGCAAGCGCCAGGCTCTGCAGCAGCAACTTGAAGAGAAAGAGAAGGCCGCCGAAAAGGAGGAATGCTTGTTCGAGTCCTGCAAAAGGACCGCAACCGTTGCCTGTCTCGTCTGTCAGCGGCTGCTGTACTGCACCCACCGGCACCGCAAAGTCGCCAAAAGGATGCACGAGCATTTCTGCAACACGTGAGTAAATCCTTCACTTAATTTAGTTTCTTGAAATTCATTAAGATAACCCATTTTTATAGACGTCTTATCTTATCTTGCACAGGTACCGTGAAATTGAGACCAAGGCACTTGGCAAGCACATGATCGCCGCCCGAGACATAACGCGAGCATCTGTAGTAATCACAGACGAGCCAATGGCCATCCTCCCTCTGAACCCATGCCTGGAGACCCGTGTCCTTCCCAAGAGCTACTGCGTCAGGTGCCTGAAAAACTTTGAGAATGACTCGGAAACCTCGACATGTCCCTCCAGTTGCAATCTTCACGTGTGCAGCTCGGAAACTTGTCGTCCCGTCTTTTGCATGACAGACAAGGACATTGATATCAGACTTCCGGCTCACTCCGACTTGGAGTGTGACGTTCTCAGCAGCGCCGTTTTGTATCAGGAAATTGCCAAGAAATACCTTTTGATTCTCGACCAAAGTGTTCTTGGACTGCTCAGGTGAATAAATACAGTGGAGCTCAATTAAATTTGAATTCATTTAACTTTTAAATTCTTTTGACGTTTGTTAGCTATAATTTAAATTTTCAAATGTTTGAACGCAGGTTCGTCGGATTAACGCAAAGCGACAAGGCCTGCCCCACAGTCCTGAACACAGGCAAGCTGGAGTACTCCACCAACTTTAAGTCAAAGTTACTGCTCATCAGGAACCTGCTTCTTATCGACAAGAGCAAAGTGAGCGACGAGCAACTCTACGAAATGGATCAGGCCCTTTTACGTCTTGGAAGGTATGCTTAATAACAGCTACTCTATATTTTATGAAGCGATAATTAACTAAATATTCATTAAACATTTTTCATAATTATTTTATTTTTTTGTAGGAACGTCGGACCTGACATTGTCACATTCCAGGAGATTCAAGTTCGAGACGCTGTGTAAGAAGAAGAGCGTACTTTTTAAATCGCTCAAATTAACATATTGTAGTAATAATTTTTTTAATCCTTTTAATTGTTTATATTTCAGGTATGCGCGATGCATGTACCAAAACTTGGGTCACGTGGTCCACAGCTGCGTTCCAAACCAAGTCCTCATCGTCTCTCTCGAGGACAATTTGACTGCCGTCACGTATGCGGTTCAGGAAATAAAGAAGGGGGACCTGCTCTCAATGTGCTTCGACGAGGTAAGTAGTTTTATAAATTGAAGCAATTAGTTTTAACTGGGAATTAATTACTTATCAATCTACTTCCAGCGATCCTTGTTCATGCCGACTCGCCGGCGCCGCCGCTTCCTCCTGGACCAGTTTGGCGTCGTCTGCAAGTGCAAGCGGTGCGTCTCCCCGTCGGAACTGGACACCTTCTTCTCATCATTCCCATGCTCCACGTGCCCCAAAGGGAAAGGCTTCCTCGTTCTGGACAATCCGCTGGACCGCTACTCCAACTGGATGTGCTTCAGATGCAAGCGCACTCCCGTTTACTATCTGAGGGTCATTGACACCTCGATCAACTTGGGACAGGAGCTGGAGGCGATGATAGAAAAGCGGGATCCCCTCAAGTTACTGGCGCTGCTTGTGGAGTTGGTGGAGGAAAACTGCCTCCACTGGAAGCACCACCTGTTGTTCCACGCCAGTCTCAAGCTCTTTGGACTCCTCTGGTTGGCGCTGATGGGGAATGATGCAAAGGTCATGGAAGCCTATTCCAAGTGCAGGGGACTCCAGTTTTTGAAGCCGGCTGAGACGGTTATCAACGTCACGGGAGTGTTCATGCCGAACGGATACGCCAACAGTCACGGTGAGTTATTCACTGGATAACTAATTAAAATATTTAACTTATTTTAACGGAAGCTTAATTACTTATTTATTTTCTTCCTAGTCCTGCCAATCCGCTTATCTGCCCTGATCAAACTCCGTCATCTCGCTCTCCAGCTGGAGCGAAACGAAACGACTCTGGCAAAAGTTAACTGCACCATAAACGAGATCTACTTTCGTGGAGTTGACTGGACGAAGAGTGCTCTGTACGAGCGCCACGTGACCCTGAACAAGTTGACCTTGACCCCATCGGCGGAAGAGCGCTACCTGAGGGTCATGGAGACGCGAGTGGTAAAGGATCTCGTCAAGTTGGCAGAGTCCTTGCACGGAAAAGGCTGGAACGCCAGCTGCAGGTTCAGCGCGCTGGAGAATCTCTACTTGTTCTTGGATCTTCAGACTTTGGAGCTGATTGAGGAGAACACGGATGAAAGGGGGAAGGCGAAGGTCAGGGGAGTGTTTCCGTGGGACATGGACTTTTGAATGAAAATTAAATTTTTGGTGAATGATTTTTGTATTTTAACACTGGTTATTATGGAAACCTGATATGATTGCAATTAAATATTTTAAATAATTAAATGTTCACTATGATTACATGAATTATTGTGATGATTGATTATGTTTGCGGTTTCGTTAAATAAAAAGAATTAAATTTTAATTGTGTAAAAATGAAGATAACTGATTGATTTGGCTTTGTTGCTAAATTCGGAGAGCGGGGCATCTTGAGAAAATGTAACGTTTTGACGACGTCACTTTTAAGACAACTTGTTTACTCATGTTATTGTTGTTCGTGTCGTCTGCTTGTGTTTCTGGGAAGAGACCCAGCTGCTGTCATATCGTAAACATTTAACTTGCTTCGCTGTTAATTGTTAATGTGTTGTAATGAAATTAACTGTTAATTTTGCTGGGTAACTTCGTTACGATTTCCATTTCTAGTAATCTGAAGAGTTAAATGATTGCCAATTGGATTGAGTAAAGTTAAAGAGTTTGCTTTTACCTGATTGTCAATTAATTGATTTAATTAATTGCCAGTTGTCAATAAGTCGAATCGTGCACGTTGGGTGAGCTCTTAATTATTAATTGTAATTATCAGTGACATTATTTTTAATGTTTATTTATAATTGTTTCTATCTTTTAGCGTTCATCATTAATTGGGTTCACTAATTGTGAATTTTTTCTTTTGTTTATTACCCTAAACAGTGTAAGTTTGTGGAAAAAGGTCCTCATTTCACTTTATTATGGTACCATTTTCATATGACGTGATCGCTTCTGTTGCCACCCCACCTCCTTCAGCAGCAACTTAATTGCTTGAGCTTGTGTGCGGAGTTGAATGAACGAGTTCTCTTGTCTGCTTTCACGCAAGTTGCTCGGATTACAATTAAAAATGATCCATTCGGCCTCAACAAAGTCAAAGGAAACAGACGGAATTCCTCAGACAGCAGGCGATGCGATGCCGAGATGAACAGAACTGATCAAAAATAGCCAATTAAAATGCTCAGTCAGTGTTGAGGCCATTTTCAAGGGATGGTTTCTCATTTGGGAGGAGGCTTCCTTCCCCTTCTGCAGTTCATTGTATGGCTTGACTGTGATTCTGGAACGATGAACGACACCCACCGTCTGGGAGCGGTGTCCACCACAAATGTCACACTTTTTGATGGTGACTGGTGGGTGGGACCAACATGCTCGAAAGCATAAGTATTACATACTCTGCACTGGAAATCCGAATGAGGAAACTAATGATGGAGGTGGGTTGGGAACAGAAGCGATCACGCCATATGAACATGGCACCATAATAAAGTGAAACTGGGGACTTTTTTCCACAAACTTACGCTGTCAAGGGTAATAATAAACAGCAGGGTAGTGTTTTGGGTGAACGTTGACAGAGCTGAAGATCAAGCTATGCCGCCTACATCCGCCACAGGGGACCAGAAGAAGTTCTTTTGTGACGTCTGCGACAAGGGATTTTCTAGAAAGGATGGCCTCACCCGACATGCACTGGTCCACAGTTCCGAGCGACCTTTCGCCTGTGACCAGTGTCACCGGTCCTTCAAACTCAGCCATGCTTTGCGTAGGCACCAAAAGTTCACGCACTCAACCGGAAAGACCAAGAAGGCTCTCATGCTCAAGTGCCCCCAGTGCCAGTATTCCTGCTGGTGTCGACGCGACATGACAAGGCACCTGATGACCCATACAAAAGAGAAGCCGTTCGAATGTCAACTCTGTGGAAAGGCGTTTGGACGCAAGGACAAATTGAAGGGGCACCAGCTGGAGGTCCATGACTCCGAGAAGCGTTTCGAGTGCATCTTTTGTGACCAGAGATTCAGTCAGCAAAGCAATCTCAACGCCCACATCCTTTGGCACATTGGCGAGAAATGGTTTCCCTGCGACCTGTGCGACGCCAGGTTCATTAGCAAACAGGAACTGAAGGCGCATCAAAGTCACACGCACAGCAGCACCGATAGGCCCTTCAAGTCCTCCCAGTGTCCGGAGACGAAGGAATACCGATGCGATCCCTGCGAGAGGGCACACTTCCTTTCTGGCGATTTGGCAGAGTACCGCCGACGCACTATCAAGATAACCGACGATGGCAACCAGTATTAATGTTTAGGGTGAGTTGACTTTTGCTAAAGGACTCTAACTTATCATTGCCTTATGAACGTAACTTGAATTGTGGTTTGAATTTTAATGGCATATCAATTTACTCCACCCAGACACCTAATGGGTTGGCAGAAGTGTGGAGGAGAGGAGCCAAGGACGCTAATTTGGTCATCATCTCTAGTGAATGAAACAAGACGTTCAACCCAGGGAGGAAAGAATATAAAAGGGAGACGCAGAACGTGAGTGAAAGCTGAATGTAAACAAACTGACTGACGTACTCCTGCCCACTCGATTTCTGCTAGAAAAATGCCAAATGGTACAGTGGATTCACATTTGGCGTTTTGATAACTCAAATTTTCTGAATTCCCCATTTACTTAATATGGAATGAAAAGACACAAAGTTTAAAATCTTTTTCTGAAATGATTTGAAAACGAAACGGAAAGTTATCAATGGCAAAATAATCTCCATTAAATTTGCTATCATTTCCACCCAAGAAAGTTGGGGGTTATCGCGCAAAATTTTGAAATATGATAAAAAGAACAGAAAATTCTGATATCGCCCATAAGCTTTACATAGCAAAGCATCTAGTGCGATGAGCCGGATGACGTCACAAATAGTGAAAGTTTGGTGGACAACGCATTTAAATGGGGATTGCATGGGGCTGGTTCAACCCAGCCCCATGCATTCCCCATTTAGATGCGTTGTCCACAAAACTTTCACTATTTGTGACGTCATCCGGCTCATCGCACAGGATGCTTTGCTATGTAAAGCTTATGGGCGATATCAGGATTTTCTCTTCTTTTTATCATATTTCAAAATTTTGCGCGATAACCCCCAACTTTCTTGGGTGGAAAGGATAGCAAATTTAATGGAGATTATTTTACCATTGATAACTTTCCGTTTCGTTTTCAAATCAATTCAGAAAAATATTTTAAACTTTGTGTGTTTTCATTCCATATAAAGTAAATGGGGAATTCAGAAAATTTGAGTTATCAAAACGCCAAATGTGAATCCACTGTACCATTTGGCATTTTTCTAGCAGAAATCGAGTGTGCAGGAGTACGTCAGTCAGCTTTGTTTACATTCAGCTTTCACTCACGTTCTGCGTCTCCCTTTTATATTCTTTCCTCCCTGGGTTCAACCCAGGGAGGAAAGAATATAAAAGGGAGACGCAGAACGTGAGTGAAAGCTGAATGTAAACAAAGCTGACTGACGTACTCCTGCACACTCGATTTCTGCTAGAAAAATGCCAAATGGTACAGTGGATTCACATTTGGCGTTTTGATAACTCAAATTTTCTGAATTCCCCATTTACTTTATATGGAATGAAAACACACAAAGTTTAAAATATTTTTCTGAATTGATTTGAAAACGAAACGGAAAGTTATCAATGGTAAAATAATCTCCATTAAATTTGCTATCCTTTCCACCCAAGAAAGTTGGGGGTTATCGCGCAAAATTTTGAAATATGATAAAAAGAAGAGAAAATCCTGATATCGCCCATAAGCTTTACATAGCAAAGCATCCTGTGCGATGAGCCGGATGACGTCACAAATAGTGAAAGTTTTGTGGACAACGCATCTAAATGGGGAATGCATGGGGCTGGGTTCAACCTCCTTAATTACTCTTCTCGTTACTGAATATATGCTACTGTCATTGATTTTTGTACTTGTGTGACCAAGTATTCTTAATTAACATGTGTTGTAATTTCAGAGCTCAGTTAATTATGCTGTGAATATTAGCTTATCAAATGTGTACATTCAACATTGTGTACCCTTCCGGTAAATGTATTGTGTCAAGTTTTGATAAATAAAATGTATTGAATAAATTATTTAAATAACCTGGGAATTTATGTTACGAGGACACATTTCTTTTTACAAAATCATAGAGAGATTATTTATTAGAGTGCTACTAAAATAATGTCAAAAATTAGAAGACATATGGCAGTATAAATAACAGACATTTAAACTTTATTGACACTAATGCAAACAGTATATTTACGTTAAGCTGTTGAATAGGGCTCCTCATGATTCTCGAGGGAAATCGGTTGCCAGGTCGGAGTGGCGATAATTGATCCTCCACCCGGCTCCCCTGAAGGCTCTTCCGGTTCTTCTCCAGCCATCTTCATGGTACTGTTGCCCACCGGAATTACCCTGCCCCCCAACTTAATCACCACTAATGCCGCAACCACGTACAGAACGCCAGCAGCGGCTCCAAAAAGTGTCCCAGTGACAAGGTACGCAGCTTTGAATGTCTCGTCCGTCATCTGCGCACAAGTTCGTCCTCCATCCTGACTTGGAGGTCGACCTTTCCCCGCTCGACTCAAATCTGCGACGGGAAGAGGAACCCTCCTATTCTGTTGCTTCATTATAAATTGGGAAATAATGACTTCATAAAAGTAGCTCTTGACGCAGGGATAGTCTCCACTCGACATCCACAAGAGGAAGGTCACCAGACAGATACTGAACACGAGGACGATCCCTCCAGAGATCAAGGTGGTCAAGAAGTCAATCCTACTCCAGAACTTCACTTTCCCGCTGAGGTCAACAACGAGCATGGCGATAAGCAGAAGGAGATTGAGGGCCCAGACGATGCCAATGATGAAGACAGAAGGGACCACCAGCCAGGTTGAAGGGCATGTAGAAGGTTCTTCAATTTTGTCGGTGGAGTTGTCCTGTTGTTGGATATTGTACCGCTTGTAGGTCCACTTGTACTCCAACTCGTAGTTGGAGGAGGTGGAGGGGGTCAGGTGGGCGCATGTGTCGCCGTAAAACAAAGAACGAGGATCGTTGTTGACCTGCTGAAGAGCATATCGAAAAAAAGGGTCGAGGTTGCACTCGTTGCGATAATAACGGGCCTGGTCGTAGGCAGCGAGAAGGAACGCAAACGAGAGCAGTCCAAGACCCTGAAGGACGATAAGAAAGACATTAGTTACTAATTATCGCAACTGACTCACTCCCATGCTTTTCATGGAGGATTGGTGTAATTACGAGTTAGGTTATCTTACTCCAGCGATGCACTTTAACATTCCGGGTCTGGTTTTCGCGTATTCCAGGTTGAGTGGCATTATTTTAGTCAGGAATCGTTAAAATTATTGGACAAATTGATAATAAGTTAAATATTTCCATTAAACAAGTACATAGAAAAGTGCAGATAAGAAATTAAAATAAATTAAATGTAGCTTAAACGATTTTGAAATGAAGGCGATACTGTTTCCTGGGAAAATGGGAGGTTGAGGAACGTCTGCAGTGCCTCTTCCAAGTATTAGTAAAGTTTAAATTGTTGTTTATTTTGTACCGTTTTGGAGAGACTAACAAACGCACTGTAAAAGCGTCGCCACCAGTACGTCTTTTTGGAGAAAGGAATTATGAAGTGTCTCAAGATGCCCTAGTGTCAAATACGAAGCAGCAATTTATTAATTAATTCTATAATTTTCATTGCACATGAGATGCGTACCGATATAATTTTATTTGCAACGTGAGCACAGCAATGCATTTAAGGAAAGAGATGTCAGCTCTGAGATGACATTACTAATAATTTTAGAGAAAGTTTTCTCGAGGAAAAATGACCTATGGCACATGCTTTTATTAAAACCGTTCCATTGAAAGAAAGCAACCTAGAGCTTAAAATGAATGCCGAGTTTCTTTGCAGAAACGATAAACTCGAGTTTCCATTGTACATAAACCGCTACAATATCACATTTCCCCAAAAAGAATAACAATTTCTTGAGCAGCTCTCCTGTTCAATGCTTCTCTCTGAATTATCCCAAGGCGAGGTTTCAGATAATTGTAATAACAAGTAAATTAAAAACGTGATTATCGTAAATTATTACTGTGCGAATCATTGATTAGAAGAATGGCGAGATGATGTTCAGAGTGAATGGTTTGTCAAATAATTTAATTGCACATTGCATTAATTTTATCTCAATGAAATATCTATCGTAATTAATGCATTGTAAGTTTTCGTGGCATTTACCTTAATTAAAATCATATATGAGGGATTATTCTGTAAGAATTGTTGAACTTTATTATTGACACATTTTACTGAAACAACAATATGTAAAATTTACAATGCAAATAATTCAATATTCTTTCCGTTTACTCTGCGTCATCCAGAATTGGCTACATTTGATTCAGTTGTCTCCCTTGACGCCTCCATCTTGCCGCCATTTTGTCGGATGCCTGCAAAGTAAATATATACAGATCCCAATCATGAAATTATTATTACGACGATTGCAAATACATGTATTTACACGATATGCAAGTCAAACGCAAAAACTCACCGTAAATTGGGCGCCCCTTAAGGTCAACTCCTTCAGCTTAGGCATTTTCATCAGTGCAAACTGAAATGCCACATCAGTGATAAGCGGGCTCCCATCCCTCAGGCTCCAATCCACCAAGTTAAGAGATGTCAGCTCTGAAATGGCGCAAAATATTTCGCACAAAAATTAACAAAAATTTAAATGTGGTTTAAAGTTCAACTTTACTCCAACTAACTACGCTACTCACCTGTCATATTTCTAATGGACACGCAACTCTGATTTGTGCGCTGGACCTCCTTCCAAACGTGTGGAGATTCCCGTAACACCGCGACAAGTTTTTTAGGACCCCCAACCAGCACAGAATCCCAGGCACCGCACTTCGGACCACGGACGGTCACGCAAATTTCCAATTCAGTCAACTGCCTCATATACCTGAAAATGCACCATAGTGCTCCCGTGTCGTCAGCTTGAACGGTGACGTGTAACTTGCGAACATTTGGAAAGGCCCTGTGAAGGCTCTGCATTCGTTCTTTGTTGAAGCCGACCTCAAGTCCCTCATCCTCGTATCCAAAAGTTTCATCGGCCAAACGCACTTTGAGATATTCAACAGATAAGTAGCACGATGAGTTCTCCGTCCACTTTTGAAACGCGGCGGTGGTCTGATCCGTCAACGTTAAGCGAGATAGCTTGGGAAGGAATGTATCCAGAGAGGTTATCTCAGGTTCCAACTGGAACTTTTGGCAAGCATTTGAAAACTCCCTCAACTCTTCCATCACAGGAAACCGGAAATGGGTAACCAAGGCACTGTCTTCAAAATACCACCCGCCCTTTGCAACAAATTTGCGCAGTGTTTTTCGAAACTTGTCCAGGATCCTGAAGAACAGTCCGTCCTGGAAAGTTGCACTCCGGGAAAGAGGTATCAACAGCTCCAGTGAAGTTAATTGCGGCAGGCTGTTGTTGATAAGCATCTCGAGATTCGCCCTGGTTAAGTAGCAGCCCAACTCCACCGTGGTGATTGAGGACGGCAGGTGGAAGCATTGGAGGTCCAATTCATCGTTTCGATCGCAGCTAAAGGACACCAAAAAGTGTGTCAGCGCTGAGGTGGAGTTTAATATGACGTTCATAAAGTGGGAAACGTTGCCAGTGTCCCCAAATATCTCCGAATCAGTGTCCTCAGATATCTCCAAGTCAGTGTCCTCAGATATCTCCAAGTCAGTGTCCTCAGATATCTCCGAGTCCGTGTCCTCAGATATTTCCGAGTCCGTGTCCTCAAATATCTCCGAACCAGTGTCCTGAAACCTGGCCGGGTCTATTGTCAGTTTTCGAAAATTCGGGAGATAGATGCCTTGAAACAGTAACTTGAGAGTGCGCCCATTCCGAGGAAGACCCAATTTCATTTCAACGAGACCTGCTCCAAAGTGAAGTAGCATCTTGGACAAACTTTCGCGATTCTCCTGGAGGAACACGTCCGCAGAGATGTTGAGTTTGAACGTTGGAACTGAGGACCCCATCGACAGGGAACCTCTGGAAACCGCTTTCATAAAACGGTTCAGTAATTTCCTCCTCTCCTTTCCGACATAATCGATCATGGAGTTGTCCTTTTGCAAAACCAAGTGAAAGAGAGGCTTCTTGTCCTTTTTGAACAGCTTGGCAACCGTTTCGAGCCAGGATTTCTGAACAAGGAGCAGAGAGCGGACGCTTGACCAGCAAATTTTGTTTTCATTCTCAATAACTGCGTTCTTCAAAATCATTTCGCGAAGCTGTAAAAAATTAATTATTTCACGTTACCGTTTTTTATACTAAAAATGTCAAACGTGCGAAGTCTGGTTAGTCCGAAACTATAGAAAAAATCGCCTTACCAAATCAATTGTAAATACTTTTTCGGCCAAGTTGGGAAGCTCCTCCAACATTTTTGGGTAGTGGAGGGATCTTGCCATCTTCAACAAAACTCCAACGATCAAAGAATCTGGATTAAAAAATCAGAATCACTCAACAGACAAAAACGCTTGGTGGTGAAACTCCAAATATTGGGTCGTAACCAAACTTTTAATTATGTACCAGCTTGTTGTAAATGTGCACGAACTCACGAATTGTGGTGATCGTTGAGCATAAACTCTTACAAGTTGTTCGCTTTGTGACGTCGAAGATGATCTATTAAAACAATTAAATAAAAGGTGACTGAAATCTAATTTAATGTTTCCTACAGCCTCTGCGTTAATTAGGTTTAATGGCAGGAAGCAATTTCTTCCTGCATCGTTAATCTTCTCGAGCCATCTTTATGAACCGAGCTTTCAAAAAATTTTGGGGCTGTGCAAGGCAAAATTTTTGGGGCACATCGAGAAATTTTTGTATTTCAGATCCTACTTTTAAATGATATGATTACATGTAACTGTAGAGTCTGTTGATTAAAGAGTGACGAGATAGAATGTACTCCCGAGGAAGAGAGATCTGGAGTACCTGATTAAAACCGTACCAATGAAAATCGACGAACTAGGTAGGGGTTGGAATGCAATGCGTTTCTGGGAAATGAGATAAGCTGGAGTTTCCATTTTTTACGCAGTTATAATATCACGTCGCCCCAAACAGGCACAATTTCTTGAGCAGATGCTTTTCAAAACTTGGGCGCTGTACTTTAATGATGTCACTTTTTGGGGTGGAGCGGTGGGTCATGGGTTAGGATGACGCTCTATGTATTGCGCCCTATCCTGTAATGTTAAAATTGGATGACAGGGGTGGGTGGGTGGTCCGAAAAATCGGTTTTTTTGGGTGACGTCATTAAAGTACAGAGCCTTATCTAAGAAGGATAACGAGCGAGGCTCAAGTACGAGAGATAATTACGAGTTTCGTTTCATGAACTGCTATGGATTTAACAGCATTAGAATGGCAATGTAAAAAGTTGATCTACGTATCATAAACTTTAGTCTAATTGTAATGATTTTATCGCAATACGGGGAGACACACTGACTAAAATAATTTTGTATTACATTCTATGGAAAGAGTTTATCATGACATCACATAATGTGTACCAATTGTTGAACTTTATTAAGAGAACTTGTTGCCATAAACAAGAAAGTATTATACAAGAGAATACTATTTGTTTACGCTGCAGCATCATCAGAATTGACTACTCTTCACCAAATTTTCTCCCTTGACGCAACCAGACTGTCTCCATTGTACCGGTAGCCTGGAATGTTAATTTACAATATACCAAAAATTATTTACCATTTTGGTTGTAATATGTATGTGAATATAATTACTACATAAGTATGCCAATTGTGAAAACGTACCCAAAATCCGCCCGTTAAGGTCAGCTCCTTCAGTTTGGGCATTTCTAGCAGTGCAAACCGAAATGCCAAATTGGAGATGAGCGAATTCCGATCCTCCCGAACCCTCCGAGATTTCAGGCAGAGCGACGTCAATTCTAAAATGCCATAACAATTTAAAATGCCCAATAATTACCCAAATTCGCAAAAATAAGATGTCGTTAAATCCCGCAAGCTCGTAACATACCTTGAAGATTTTTAATAGACGGAATCAAGCGGTTTGTAAGCTGGACATCTTTCCAAAATCTCCCAGATTCTCGCAATCCCGCGACAAACTTTATCGGAGCACCAATGAACACTGCATCCCAGGAGTCCAGATCTCCTTCTGGGTCAACCACATCAATCCCCAACTCGGTTAACTGCCTCATCTCCCTGAAAAGGTACTCGAGTCCACAGGTTTCCATGGAATGAATGGCCACGTGTAACTTGCGGACATTTGGAAAGGCCCTTTGAAGACGTTGCATCCGTTCCAAGTTGAGACCCACCCCAAACTCATAATCGTTGTCCATAAAATTTTCGTTCCCCAAGTGCACTTTCAGTTGCAGGACAGCAGGAAAGCAGTTCTCAGTCCATTTTCGAAACATGCCTACGGTTTGATTGGCCAGCGTTAGACGAGATAGCTTTGGCAAAAGTGTCTCCAGTGAGCGCATGTCAGGGTCCAGCTGGCAGGTTAAGGCAGAATTTGAAAACTCCACCAGTTCCTCCATCACAGGAAAGCCAAGAAAGTTGATATTATCCAAGTTTTCAAAGTATCCCGCTTCCGTAAATACAAGTTTTCGCAGAGTTTTTCGAAACTTGTCCAGAATCCTGAATAGTAGCCCTTCTGGGAATGTTTCATCGTGCGGAATAAACAGTGTTAGCGAAGATAATTGCGGGAGACTGTTATTTATTAGCATCTCAAAATTTGCATTGGCCAAGAAGCAGTCCAACTCCAGCGTGGTGATGGAGTCAGGCAAGGTGAAACACTGGAAAGCCAAAGGTCCACGCTCATAATCCCGATTATCAGTAAAGTCCACCAAAAATTGGGTCAACCCTGGAGCAGCATTCAATAATGTACTGATAAAGTTGGAAACGTTTGCATTGCGCTGATCGCCATCCGGATGTATCCTCAGTTTTCGAAGATTTGGGAGGGAGAAGCATGGAAACATTAGCTGGAGTGTTACATCATCTGGAAGGTAACTCAATTTCAGTTCAACGAGTCCAACTCCACAGTGAACCAGCATCCTGGAAAGGCTTTGACGGTTTTCCTGGAGCAGCACGTTGTATTTGATTTTGAGCGTGAACGCTGGAACTGACGGCCCAGTCGACATGGCACCACTTGTGACAGCGTTAACAAATCGGTTCAGTAACTTTCCCCCTTCTTCCCCGACATTTTCAATGAGGGAATTGTCCTTTTCCAAAACCAAGTTGAAGATTGGTTTCTTGGCCTTTTCGAACAGCTTAGTAACGGTACAGAGCCACGACTTCTTAACAAGGCGCAGTGAACGGACGTTCGACCAGCAAATTTTGTCCTTGTCGTCAACAACTGCAGTTTTCAGAATCATTTCGCGAACCTGAAATTAAAAACAAATACAACTTACACTTAACTACAGCCTAAGTCGACGATAATTAGTTGGCTTAATGCATTGACTATACAAACGTTAATATTATGGAGCAAACCAAAAGTTCTCTTACCAAATCAATATTAAATACTTCCTCGGCCAAGTTGGGAAGCTCCTCCAACAAGTCCGAGTCGTGGTCAGGTTCTTGTCGTGCCATCTTCATCGCTCTCCAACGGTCAAACAATCAGGATTATAAAAATCAGAATCACTCAACAGAAAAATCACTCCAAATTATACTTAAAGCACTTCAATTAATAATTGTTTTCAATGCTCAATGCAAACCTTTACTCTGCACACAAACGGACAAAACACCCACAATATTGTAACAAGGAAAGCTTGTTTACTGTTGCATGCACATTTTAAGTACGGATAGGATATGTCGTTGCAGCTGACCGTGCGTGGATTACAGCGAAGAAAAAAATATTTCTCCGCACCGACGACCAACTAACCCAAATACTCGAGAAATGTCTCTGTGGTGGTCTCACAATTTGTAATTATTGGGGCAAGTTGACAAAGAATGAAATAACTTCCTCGTTGCATTTACCGAATCAAGTACGATCTACAGACTTATTCCCTGTACGGTACAGGCTGTACACTGTACCACGAGTTTCAAGCTTAAATTAGCAAGTCGAAATGGGTCAACATCATTGACGAAATGACTGTCTATTTCAAAAACAACTTGGAAGTAGAACCGTCTCAAGGTACCCCAATTTCAAATCCCAACCAAATCAATTAATTACCTACATATTTGCACGTGCAAACATCACACTGCTAATTTTATTTGTAACGTGAACTCATGAAGACATTTAAATGCTGATGCAAAGAATATTTAAGTAAAACGTACCGGAACCAAAATGCTCAAGTATCCATGAACAAACTTTGCAATAACCACAATGGCAAGGTTTGTTTAACCTTTGTATTCTAATTAATTAACTACTGTTCATTGGGAAAATCTCATTCATTGAGCCCGCATTGTCTTCTTTCCGTATTCCACATGGTGTGCTTGAAAAAAATACCAATTTCAGCGATATATGGCAACTAATTTTACGACTAAACACAAATGAGGTAATATGAACTGTCAAAGAGAAAATACAAATTAAAAGTTGCCAATTTTGTTGACCAGATTTGTCTCAGGATACCCCATCGTGTCAAATATAAACGTATATTTAATTTGATTTGAAATTTTATTTATCTATAAGCACATTAAAATATTTAATCGTTTGAACAAACAGTCAAAATACTAATTGCAAACTTTAAGTTAATTGAAACAGTCAATAATTGGGTACAAGCAATAAAAACAATGAAATTACGAGGACCCCATTTTTTATTCATCCAGCAACTTGTCCAGGAGATTGATCAAGTTTTCGTCCTTGGCTCGTCCACTTCTCCGCCATTTCATCAGATGCCTGCAATTATACGGTAAAGGCACATAAATAACCAAATAATTTGCAATTAGTTAATTACAGACCTTAATGTGGATGATGAGCTTACGTAGAAATTTCCGCTAAAAGTCAACGCCCTCAGTTTCGGCATTTTGAGCAATGCGAGGAGAAAGGTCAGGTCAGAGATTAGCGGCTCCGTTGCATAAGGATCATGAGTACACCGAAAGTGGGTTGCCAAGCTAAGATGCGTCAATTCTAAAAAGGTCCAACAAAGTCGTTAACAATAAAAATAACCATGACTGTACTAATTATTAAAGAAAATATTTGCGTGCAATGTGTTTACATAATTTACCTTGCAAGTTTTTTACGGACGGGGCACTGGGATTTGTCACTTGCCCACCCACAAAAAAGTCAATGGATCTCCGAAACGCCGACACAAAATGAGTTGGCACGCCAATCAGCAACGCGTCCCAAAAGTCCCAGTCCAAGCCAATCGTCGAGCCCACCACTTCAATCCCCAAATAAGCCAACGTCTTCATTTCCAAAAAGAGATACTTGAGCCCGCAGACGTGTGCCCCAGACACGGTCACGTTCAACTCTCGAACATTTGGAAATGTTAGGTGAAGACTCTGCATCATTTCCAAATCCACGCTGGCCATATAATCCGGATGACCAGGAATGACATTTCCGTTGGCCAAGTGCAATGCAAGGGCACGACAACCAGACTTAAAAGTTGAGTTCTCCGTCCATTTTCGAAACATGTCTGGGGTTTGATTGCTCAGTATCAGACGCGAGAGTTTCGGCAGAAATCTCTCCAGGGAGCTTATTCCAGGTTCCAGTTCACAGTGTATAGAATAGCTGGAGAACGCCTCCAGCTTTTCCATGACAGGGAAGCGAAAACTGGTGAAAATCCTGGGAGCATCCCACTCCATATCTCCTCGCAGAACAAGTACACGCAGCGTCCTTCGACACTTGTCCAAAATCTTATATAGCAGCCCATCTGGATAAGTTTCGTCCCCAGAGATCATTAATTTCAGCGAGGTCAACTTGGCGAGGTCGCTATTGACAAGGAGCTCAAGATTGTCACTACTCAGCTCACAGGATAACTCCAGCTTCGTGATGGAAGGAGGCAGAGTGAAGAGCTGGAATGCGATTGGGAAGTCTTCGATGTCATGAAAACTGTCCTGAGGAACCACAAATTCGGTCAGCGCAGGAGCCGCATTCAACAGAGAATTGATAAAATGCGACACGTTATTGTTGCTGGTAGTTCCCGGAAGTTCTTCGAGGGACAGCTGAACCACAAGTTTTCGGAGGTTTGGAAGCGTGAAATTGGGGAAAATGAAGTTGAGTGTGCCTCCAAGCTCAGCAGGGATGAGCAATTCGAAACTCACGAGACCCCCTCCGAACTGAACCAGCATCTTGGAGAGGCTGGAGTGAGTTTCTTGCAGGAAGACCTCTTCAAGCATTTTGACGCTGAAGGTTGGAAGGGATGGCATCGTGGCAATGGTCTTCAGGAAGCGATCCAGTATTTTCCCGTCTTGTCCCACGCCTTCGTTGAGAGAGTTATTCTTGTTCAACACCAAGTTGACTAGAGGCTCCTTGGACTTTTGAAGCAGTTTCATGATTGTATCCAGCCATGTTTTCTGGACACGGAGCAATGAACTGAGGGCGGCTCGGCAGACTTGACCCCTTTCCCCCCGAATGGCATGGTTCAGAATCCTTTCCCGAAGCTGAAATGAAAAGGGGACGTCTTCAGTTGGAAATAACATACAATTGCGAAAGCGCTCAGAAAAATAACTCAATATAATTATAAGTATGAACGTTTTTTAAACCATAAATACAAAAATGTTAAAAGCCAGAGACAGAGAAGTGGAATGCTTACCAAATCGATGCCAAACACTTCCTGCGCCAAGTTGGGAATGTTATCCATTCTTGCTCGGTCCACCACCGGTTGCCGATGTCTAAAAAAATAATTACTTCAATTTATATACTTCAAATGTACGTTTAAACCGGAGAGTCATCCGTTATCTGATTGACAACACAACCATGAACAACTGATCAAAACTATTTCATATACTCAATACAAGGAGTTAAAGTTGTTTGTATTTTTCTGGCTAATTATTTTCTGACTTACCTGCTCGTACCTTCGAATTTTGATTAAGCTTTCACTGTAATTTGTAATAAATTAAATATTTTTTTAAACTGACTGCAACGACTTCGAACGAACAAATGCAAAAGGAGTTGTTTTAAAAACAAGCTTGTTACTGTCAATAATCAATGCACCCATGACCCATGTAAGCACTAGTCAATTCTGTCTGATGATGTTTGAATGACAGTTTACTCTGATAGATGGACTTGTCCTTAAAAGTGACGTCGAAGCTGATCAATTGACATCGTTATGAAATGAAAGGTGATAACAACGGTAGATGGTGACTAAGATAATACTAAATAAACCCAACAACAGTCAACAGTGGGTACTGTACTATTTTTATTTTAAAGTTTTTCAAAGCACATGCTTCAATTAGGTTTAATGGTGGCAACAAACAATTTCTTTACCCGCACCTTAATCATCAATCAGTCAGACTCTGGAGTCATAATTGAATCGAGTTTCCAAAAACGTGCAGAAAGCAGTGTTTAATATTGGGGCATGTTGAGAAGGTTAATTCTCGTTCTGCGCGTTCAGCAGAGTTCTCTGGAGCTCCCATTGTAGTCTTCTGCGGAAGGATAACACTCTTCGTTCCCATCATTGCCATACAATCAACCTTTGCTCGAGTTGGAGACGATGCATCTGAAAATTTCATGAGATGAGAAATTATTATGAGTAGTTATTAAATGTCAAAAGCATTTAAAAAAAATATCAACCAATAAAACAGTTTTGCACATACCTTCCTTGCCATCTTGCTTTAATTCACGGCTTTTCCACTTCTTGGGGATTCCAGAGCCGCCCACGAAATCATTCTCGTCACCGCCGTCCATTTCTTCATTCTGCAATCGATAAAAAAGTTCAGGTTAATTACTAAAAAAAAAATTTCGAGTCAGTAGTGAGTAATAGCTACATATATTTCCAAAATAAACCATATTAACTTACATCCTCGAAATCTGCAGTCACCTCCACGTCTTCCGTCATACCTGAAGCAGCAGCCGGCTCTTGACCCGCGATGTCATCGTCCCCCAGGGAGGAAAGAATATAAAAGGGAGACGCAGAACGTGAGTGAAAGCTGAATGTAAACAAACTGACTGACGTACTCCTGCCCACTCGATTTCTGCTAGAAAAATGCCAAATGGTACAGTGGATTCACATTTGGCGTTTTGATAACTCAAATTTTCTGAATTCCCCATTTACTTAATATGGAATGAAAAGACACAAAGTTTAAAATCTTTTTCTGAAATGATTTGAAAACGAAACGGAAAGTTATCAATGGCAAAATAATCTCCATTAAATTTGCTATCATTTCCACCCAAGAAAGTTGGGGGTTATCGCGCAAAATTTTGAAATATGATAAAAAGAACAGAAAATTCTGATATCGCCCATAAGCTTTACATAGCAAAGCATCTAGTGCGATGAGCCGGATGACGTCACAAATAGTGAAAGTTTGGTGGACAACGCATTTAAATGGGGATTGCATGGGGCTGATCGTCCCCTTCCTTGTTCGCTTCTGACTCAAGCTTCTTCATTGGCATTTTGTTGACTGCTGATGAGACAGGGATCTGCTGAGACTTCAAATTTCCACCACCCACTCCATTCCCTCCGGCAGTCACATTATTTGGTCCCTCCACTTTCTGCATTTTTATCAGCTTGGATGGCTCCGCTAATATTTTCCGGTTGATCTGCTGAGACTGAGGTCGACTCGCTGACATATTGCAGTGGCGTAACACTGACTTTTGCTGACCCATGTGCTCGAAATTGGAACGGTTTTCACCACATGACATTCCACTCTCCTTTCCCTCAACCTGGAAATCCTCCAGTTCCTCCTCCACGTTATCCATTTCCCCGTCCTTCGTGTGGGCCGTATCAAATGCCAAGCCTTTCACCTTTAATGCCTCCGCGGCTTTGCACAAGTGTGGGAGTTTCTGCTGACTAATACAAACCTCCCCATTGTGCATGAACGTGACGAGAGCTCTCAGTTCCCAATACTTCATGTCCTTCAAGCATATAACGAGGTTGGCGGAGGGGTTGTCCTTAATGATACGCTCAAAGTATGTGGAACATGCGGCGAGAATCAAACGATGACATTTGATACTTTCACCCTCCTCACACAACGTGACATCAACAAACTGCTCCCCTTCCAGCGACTTGCGAAACAGGTTTTGTAACACGGACGTGTGATTGTTCCAACGAATATTGAACTGATCGGAAGATCCCATTTTGGATTTTTTGGCAGCTCTGGATAGATTATTTTGGAACACTTTCTCTTGATGGGTTCCTTTCTGCCAGCGGTTGGCTGTTCTGCATCAATTGACTGACCACGATTTTTAGTAGATTTATTTTCTGGTAAAAGTGTTTAAAATTAACTTTGTGCTTTTACTGCCGTTTTAAGTGGTAAGGTGTTTATTACAATTCACATATTGGGACGCATGCATGTATCAACTAATTATACATTTCATTTATTTCATTTATCGCCCGAATTTTACGCCTGGCCGAGCAACAAACATATCTTGAATTCTGTATTGTGTTCGAAATGACTGATATTACTTTAAATTATATAATGGATGCTGGCGCTACCAATCGGAAAAGGAGAAGAGGAGATGCCTCCAAATCCGCTGACCCCTGCAGGTCCACATCGTCATTATACATGCCACGGAGGTCGTCGGCACGGCTGAGCAGCTCACTTGTCCCTTTACAAGTTTTTAACCCAGTCCGTTTTGCCTTTTTTTGTTTCAGTACCTACCTTGTCGGGAAGACAAAATACCTGGATAGGCACTGTGATGTATTTGAATATTTAGCTATTAAGCAAATATATATTAATGTAATTTCATTAGTAAAATAGATAACATAGGTTGAAGGACAGTTCATCATGAGTTCGTCGTCCGCACGTGTGTGCCTGGGAGAACCATGGCACCAGCAAGAGAGCATGATAGATTTGACCATGAGGCTTGAGCCTCATTCGATTATATTCCAGCTAGGGAATAGCACGTTCTCTCCTCAGTACCAACTGATGTAAAATACCCATGTACTTTACCTATAATATCTTTTAGAATAAAGATACTGATGTTGTATGTAGAAAAGCATTGTGTATAAAACCTACTGGCTTTATTCATTTCACATACATAACATCTTTTCTGGCGACGAGTCTGACTTTAGTTTTTGAAATTTTAAAATAGTGCAAGTTTTAAAATTCAAAATGCCATCGGTTGGTAATTTATCAGTGTTTAATCCAAGTGTGGATGACATTACTGTGTGGTTACAAGCTTTCGACTCTTATCTCCTGGCCAATGATTTGGATCCCTACACCGTACCGACAGGGGGAAAACTAGATCCTGGAACAGTTTCGAAGTGTAGAGCAATCTTTCTGTCGTCAATTGGATTGTCCACATTGTCAACGCTCACATCTTTACTGTCACCAGCGAAGCCGGAGTCAAAAACTTTAGAGGAGTTGAAGAAGACGCTTACTGACCACTTTAAGCCAACGCCGAAAGCGCTCCTGGAACGTTACAAGTTCACAGGGAGAAAACAGAAACATGGAGAGACTGTGGCGCAATTTGTAGCTGAATTGAAGAAAACAGCACAATATTGCAAATTCGAAGCATCAACAACAATGACGGAGCTGGAAGTAAGGATCCGTGATCAGTTGCTTTTTGGACTGTCTAACGAGAAAGCGCAAAATCAGTTATTCCAGAAGGATGATAACTTATCGTTAGCAGACGCCATTAAAATAGCAGAAGCACAAGAATCAGCAGACGCCAGCACCACGATGGTCAGAGAGGGGCACACCACCGCCGGTGGAGGATCAGATGTCCACAAGACCAGCACTTCAAACAAGAAGAAAAATAAACATTTTGAGAAGAATAAAAGCAGCCAAGAGGGGAAGGACAAGGATGAGTGTGGAAGATGTGGCTCAAAGAAGCACAACAGCAGTACCTGTCCTCACAAATCAGTGGAATGCTATGAGTGTGGGAAGAAGGGGCATTTTGCGAATAAATGTCGCACAGACGCCAGCAAGAAGGAGAAGAACACGAAGAAGTTCTCTACCAACACTGTTGCTGCCATTCACTCTCACCAAGCTGCTGATGAAGATAAAGTGAAAATATCTACAAAGATTGATGGAGTAGCTCATGAATGGGAATGGGATTCCGGATGCCAGCGCAGCGTCCTCAGTGTTGATTTTTGGAGGAATCAACTTGGTTCACGAGCCCTGGAGAAGTCAACTGTAAAATTCAGAACTTACCAGAACGAAGAATTCTCACCACTTGGACTTCTAGACTGCAGTATTCAGTACAAAGGTCAGACGACAAAATACAAAATTCCTGTGGTTGATGGTTCATCATTATTTGGCCGTGACCTTATTCGACTGTTTAAGCTTGATTGGAAAGAAATCATAGCTCAACTTAATCAAGTTCAAGCTGATGAAGAAGCAAGTTGCTCATCACTTGAAGCTCTACTGAAGGAGTATGACGACATTTTCACCGTACCGGATCATCGTTGCAGAATAAAGAATTTCAAGGCACAGATAATCCTGAAAGATGACGCCACTCCAAAGTTTTTAAAAGCAAGACCCATCCCATATGCGTACCGAGAAAAGGTCATCGCAGAGCTGACCAAAATGGAGGATTTAGGTCAAATTGAAAGGGTTGACTACAGCGAGTGGGCGTCACCGTTGGTAGTAGTACCCAAGTCTAGAGGAAGAATCCGAATCACCGGAGACTTCAAGGACACCATCAATAGTCAACTGTGTGTGAATCAGTATCCCTTGGCTAGCCCTGAAGAATTATTCAACACTGTGTCCGGTGGGCACACATTTTCAAAATTGGATGGTACCGATGCCTACCACCAGATAGAAGTTGACGAAAATTCCAAGAAATTTTTAGTCATCAATACACCGAAAGGGTTGTACCGATATAATGTGCTACCCCAAGGAATAGCATCCAGCCCTGCCATTTTTCAAGAATGCATGGACAGAATCCTGCAAGGAATTCAAGCAGCCGGTTCTTATCTGGATGATGGTATATGTACTGGACGTACAGATCAACAGCATTTGAAGACTTTGAAGAAAATATTTCAGAGAATGAGGGAAGCCAATTATCACCTGTCCAGAGAGAAGAGTGAATTTATGAAGAAAAGGCTTACCTACCTGGGGCACATTATCACTAAAGATGGAATACTTACAGACCCATCAAAAGTGGAAGATATCATCAATATGGAGAAACCAAAAGATGTAGGAGAATTGAGATCATTCCTTGGGCTCATCAATTTTTATGCCAAGTTGGTTCCCTTTCTCTCAGACATTTGCACTGTTCTGTACAAGTTACTTACGGACGAATCCAAGTGGAAATGGACAGCAGAATGTAATCAAGCATTCATGAAGGTCAAGTCGGAGTTAGCATCAAACAGACTACTTACCCTCTTCGACCCCTCCATTCCAATTGGGTTAGCAGCGGACGCGAGCTCAAAGGGGCTTGGAATAATATTATTTCATCGGTTTCCTGACGGAACTGAACGTCCGATCCAGTTTGCATCAAGAACCCTCAGCAAAGCGGAATTGAACTACTCTCAAATTGAGAAGGAAGGACTCAGCATCATGTTTGGTCTGAAGAAATTTTACAAATATCTTCTGGGACGAAAATTTATACTAGTAACTGACCACAAGCCATTACTAGCTATATTTGGCCCCAAGACCAGCCTTCCACCCTTGGTGGCAACACGATTGCATCATTGGAGTTTCAACTTGAGTCAATTCCAGTACACTATCGAGTACAGAAAGACTACCGAGCATGGAAATGTTGACGCACTTTCCAGATTGCCAGCAAGCAAAAATCCTATGAAAACTGAAGAAGAAGAAGCAGTGCAAATCAACACAGTTATGGAGGAGACCCTCGACGCCCTACCAGTAACCGCAAAGAAGATAAGATTTTACTTATCACGTGATACGACACTGAGCAAAGTGCAACGTTGGACACAAACAGGTTGGCCAGACAAGCTGACAGAAGGAGAAACGGAGTTTCGTCCCTTCCTTTCAAGAAAAGAAGAATTGCATGTCCAACAAGGAGTGCTGATGTGGGGATCCAGAGCAGTGATACCAACAGCATTACGAATCAAACTTTTGAACGAGCTCCACAGTTGCCATTCCGGCATCGTGAGGATGAAGTCACTGGCGAGGCAGTACATTTGGTGGCCGGGAATAGATGAAGACATCGAGAAGATAGCGAAATCCTGCTCCACCTGTGCAGCGGTCCAACCGAACCCGACCAGTGCTCCACTTCACCCGTGGCAATATCCTGACAACCCATGGGAAAGACTACACATTGATTTAGCGGGGCCGTTCTTGGGAAAGATGTGGCTAGTTGTGTTGGACGCCTACACGAAGTGGCCTGAAATTTATTGTCTTAACCAAGACACCACCAGCAACGCCATCATTATCAAAATGAGAGAAGTCATTGGTAGATTCGGGCTACCATTACAAATTGTCTCTGACAATGGAAGGCAGTTTGTTTCGACGGAGTTTGAAAACTTTTGTAAACAAATTGGTGTTAAGCACACCACCAGTTCCGTTTACCATCCTAGAAGCAATGGAGAGGCAGAAAGGATGGTGCAGACATTCAAGATGGCAATGAAGAAGGGGGAAGGAGAGCTGGACGCAAGATTGCAGAATTTCCTTACTACCTACCGACAAACGGCACATGCTACTACAGGAGCATCACCGTGTGAGCTGATGTTGGGAAGGAAGACCAGAAACAAATTTGATCTTATCATGCCTGACGTGAAAGAAACAGTCTCCAAGTCTCAACAACAGCAGCGTGAAAATTACGACAAGAAATCCAAAATGAGATCATACTCTGCCGGTCAACATGTTTGGGTCAAGACTTTCAAGAAAGGCGAACCGAAATGGTCATATGGAAACGTGATGGAAGTCATTGGGCCACTCACATACATTGTCGAGGTGGACGGCCAAGAAATGAAGCGGCATATCGACCAAATAGTGGAAGCAGTAAGCCCTATCAAGACGCAACCTCAGCCGACAGCCGAGCGGGAAGACGAGCCAGATGTCCTTCAAGAAGAACAAGAAGAGTTCGAAGAACCAACAGCAACGGGTAATGACGAGCCACCAGAAGAGCCTGTCATTGCCCCGTCCACATCCTCAAGCCGCCCAACTAGAGAGAGAAAAGCTCCAGCACGTTTTGGATATAAGATAAAGGGACAGCCTAGTTAGGGGGAAGGAGTGTGATGTATTTGAATATTTAGCTATTAAGCAAATATATATTAATGTAATTTCATTAGTAAAATAGATAACATAGGTTGAAGGACAGTTCATCATGAGTTCGTCGTCCGCACGTGTGTGCCTGGGAGAACCATGGCACCAGCAAGAGAGCATGATAGATTTGACCATGAGGCTTGAGCCTCATTCGATTATATTCCAGCTAGGGAATAGCACGTTCTCTCCTCAGTACCAACTGATGTAAAATACCCATGTACTTTACCTATAATATCTTTTAGAATAAAGATACTGATGTTGTATGTAGAAAAGCATTGTGTATAAAACCTACTGGCTTTATTCATTTCACATAAAGGGTGGGCACTTTAAAACGAGGACACTTGTAAACAAGCTGTGATCATTCACTAAAATGAGTATAACTTTAGTTTTACTGTTCCGATTTTGGTAATTCTTGATTTTTTGAAAATGGGAGACGTTCTGTTAGACCGTAATCAAAACAGAGTTTCAATAAAACTATTAAAAGCAGAGGGGTATTCAATTAGAAAAATTGCTTCGAAATTGGGAGTGGCAAAAAGTACCGTTGAAAGGTGGGTGAATTCCGAACAATTAGTGGACAAACCTCATACGCCAAGGAAGCGAAAGTTGTCACCAGTGTCCAAATCACAAATAAAGAAGAATTTATTTGAAAAAAGTGGAAGTTCAGTGAGAAAAGTAGTCCAGAGGATAAACGAATCAAAACGGTATCAAGAAAGAGGGAAAACAATTAGCCGAACAACCGTTAGGAATTATCTGAAAACGCAGACCTGGGGCAAAACAGCTTATAAACATTCCGTTAAACCGTTACGAAGCGCAAAAAACATAAAAGATCGTGTTTTGTTTGGCGAAAAGCTGAAAAAGGAGGGATTTTTGGACCCCGGAAGGTTAGGTCAACAAAAGCGCTCCCACGTTTTATTCACTGATGAATCTTGGATTGAGCTGAACCCAATAGGAAACCGTCAAAACAAGAGATACTATACCGACAACAAAGAAAATGTACCTCCAATTGTTTCCCCAAAACACGGACTTAAAGTAATGGTAGCTGGAGGATTTTGCGCACGTGGAGTCACCGACCTACATGTCGTCGAAAATCAATCAGTAAACGCCCAGTACTACAAGGAAAAAATTCTTCCGGTATACATTGCAGCCATAAAGGATAAAGCTTTATTTCCTCAGGAACGAAAAGTCGTTTTTCAACAAGACGGTGCCACACCGCACACTGCCAAAACGGTTACGTCGTTTTTGGAGGAGCAAGGTTTCGAGGTCTGGGGTAAGGGGGTTTGGCCTGGAAATAGTCCGGACCTTAACCCTATCGAGAACTTGTGGGGCATACTGAAGGAATCTGCGTATGAAACTCCAGTACCCAAGACTAAACCAGAATTAATTAAACGATTAAAAAAAAAGTGGAAATCACTTCCGGTTTCTACGTTGGAAAACTTAGTAGAATCCATGCCCAATAGAATTTCTTCAATGTTAGAAGCCAGTGGAGGATCAACTAGATATTGATTAGTAACCATGCAAAATTTCATCTAAATCGGTAAGGTACTTTTAAAATTACACTAGTTTGAAGTTTGAGCACAAAAGTGTCCTCGTTTTAAAGTGCCCACCCTTTACATAACAGGCACATACATATATTCGGGGCGGCTTATGCTGCCTATTTACGTTTCACATTGATCCAAGGGCATTGGTGTACCGATGTCTATGACTCATCCTAAAGTGAGGACCTAAAATGAAGAATTGTTGCAACGGACGGACGATCTCCATGCGAGTTTTAGGGATAACGAATTTATTTTTGTATACGATAGTAAACCTTTATGTAGAGATAACAGCCTTGGTTCTGCTTTTTTGCTTGGTTGAATTCAGAGTTGAAATATATGTTTAACGGGCTACAATACCCAAGCTTAAATTTGAATGTGCCGCCACATGATGGGGCCTTTCCAGGACCATATTTTAAAAAAGTGAATACCATTTAATTTGACCAACTCAATAACTAAAATTAAATGGTATTCACTTTTTTAAAATATGATCCTGGAAAGGATCCATCATGTGGCGGCACGTTCAAATTTTGCAAAAAGTACTGTAGAGCCTTAACGTCATAATATTTAATTTCGTACTGGGTTTCGTAGAAGAGCCATAGATAGTGTCGCATAAGATAGAGTTCCAAAGTATTTCAGAATGGAAATCCCAACATGAGCAGTAAAAACTGTGTCAATAGCCAATTTTTTCCGTAAACCATGCAATTGATGCGAGCGTTTATCTATTTATGCGGACTCGAAATAAAATGAGGAGTCTATCGAATGGATATATGTATTATTATCTTTGACATCTGATGCGACAAAGTATTAAAGAAGTATTAATAAAGATTATATGATGATTGAAATGTGAAGATGATTTTCCGTGCATTAAAAGCTTTATCGGAGCGCACGACATATTATGCGCATATATGTGGATGCAATGGCCAATATATTTAATTTTCATCTGAACATACAGAAATGTTCACAATATACCTATTATTATGCAAAGTTTTGTAAACCCTTTTCACTTGTCCTTGGTTTTGCAATTAATATTAGTGGTGACCTCCAGCATTTAATTTTCTAAACCGTGATCTGTCCACTGGGAACGGTTTGGGAGTGATCGTATCCATGCGCCCTCGGTAATCTTGGAGAGCCGTCGCCATTCCACTCAATCTTTTCCAATCGGACGGTCCTAAAATCTTCTACGACTTCAGGGCTCTCTCTCGCAGAATATGCCATCCATGTTTCCGTCTTGTCTACAATATAATATACACACATGTATGTATGCATTATCAAATTGTAACCTACTTTAACAAAAGCACATCAATTGTATTAAGTTATGCTACCTGGAGATTGCACGAAAGATGCATCGCCCGGACCAAAGACGCCTTCGTCAGCATTGCTTCCAAAAACCGTTCCATGCGCATGCTCCCAATTGCTAGACTCAAGTGGATCTTTCTCGAGCGGGATGCTCATCATAGTCATCGAATAATTCGAGCTCCAAACATTTCCCCCCGTCAGGATCAAGTAAGTCACACCTTCGTTATACAGGAATGCAGGGCTTCTGTTTTGGCAAAATCTCCGTCCACTCGACTGGAAACACTCCCAATCTTCCGTTGGATGTCGAATCATGATCCTCTGCTCACTGGAAATGCTCGTGGCATTCACCATTTCCGCTATGTAGGTATCGTAAAAATTCCAGCCACTTCCCAGGCTACCCCAAACAAAATAATATTTTTCGCCGTGCCTCATCACATTTCCTTCCGTGGTCGTGACGCTCCAATCTGGAATCACAAGGACGCGCTTGTCCCACTCGCCCATGGGATCTGAACTGTTTTTGGCCTTCATCACGTAATTGTTGTAGTTGTAGGAACTCCAGAAGCTAAAATAAAGGTAGAGCTGACCACCAATCAGATGCATTGTGCCTGTCATCAGGTAGCGCGATGTGTACATGACTTTTCGGGTAGAATTGCGGAAATTTGTTAGAATAGGGCTTTCTCGAATGGTCAACTCGGTGGTGTTTTCCTGTTGAATGAGATAATACTTTCAGTTCACTTGGGACACAGTTGAGGTTATGAGGGGATTTTCGAATTCATTATCCAGAATGGGATTATTGAACTGGAGATCCTGGTGGTATCCAAAACAAGAAGAAATGAGGAATGTTGCGATGATGAGTAGAATTTTCGACATTATCAATTCCATTTTGAAAAGTATGGAAAAACCATTTATGATTACTAAGACTACTTATGAAGTTGTTAACAGAAGAACCTGCAAGTCATGAAGGCCAATGTTGAAATTAAACTGAAGAAATTAATATAGTTACGCTCAGGTATGTTAAAGTGCAATGGAGAGGAGATAATGATGCTTATCGTTTATCCCCATCAGAACTGTCACGTTTATCGATATGGTGTAATTGAGTTATTTCTCGTCACTTAAGAAGTCTCGTTAAACGGTATTGCTCCTGACCTGCTACTTATCAGTATATTTATCAGTTTTGGTGGTGATATTAAATGGAGCTCAGCAACTTAGTATATAATCCTATGACTATGAAATCCTTTCGTACAGCTTATGTTACCCAAAGTAAAAAACGCAAATAAATATGTGCTTACTTACCGTCGATCACTGGACATAATGTATTATGTATATAGTTTACTGCAAGGTAAATGGCCATTTTATTCTACTGTAATTACATTTATTTATAAACCTAAAAGAGAATAACATGTTTTCAATCTTGCACCTAAACATTAGGTCATAATATACACAATTATAAACAATACATGTAAATTACAATTTCGTAACTGGCATATACAAAACCAGTGTTCATTAAGCGGCAGAAGGAGGACCATTTCGTTTGTACCTTTCAAGCACCGATATCCCCGTTTTCGAAAGCCTATTCACAACATAGGCGCAGAGGCATATTATGACAATTTGGTAGGAGAGCATCGCAACCCAAAGGCAGCCAATTTTCAATCCAAGGAGAAACACAAACAGCTCGGAAATCATCCGAGAAATCATTGATTTTGCAAGGTGCTGTGCTTCTTTGAACTTTTCAGCTGTGGGTGCTGTCGTTGTGATCTGTGAACAAGGAAACAAGGAACATGATTAAAATGAGAGTAAACAAATATTTTCAGGTTTATGACTAATCATATAAAAGGAATGCGATATTTTGTAAAAATGGGACCTGTCTGAGAGCACGCTTAAATAGTTGAATGAAGTTGTAGTTGCAGTGGGAAAGACAATGATGCCGATCCATCCACTGACGATCGTGTCTGGATATAATCACAAACAATTGAATTATATAGAGATACACAATATACAAAGTTTTTCGTAAATACCTAAATCTATATTGATGTATCTTTTAAATATGCTATCTCGCTTACCAAGCTCTTCTGCTCTGGTCATGGATGATGAAGTCAGATGAAATCCTGGTTGCAAATATTGCGTGAGATTCCAGAGAATGGGGTGCACTATCTTCGCAACGATTAGCACAATGACTGGAATTATGGAAATCTAGACGAATAAATTATATAATTGGAGAGAAGTCAGTAGTTAAAAATTTTGCTGTGATTAATATACTATTCTTAATATCCAATGATTGTGCTTATCATCAGCAAGATGAAGCGGATTATGTCCCACAGCCAAAGAATCTTCTGATTCAAATGCTCAAGAAGCTGGACCCGCAACTTTGCCATTTTAAAATTTAACAGTTTGGATTGGTCCACAAGTTGGACGATTTTAATCAAATGTAATGTTTGTGTCTCCAACGAATATTCACGTATACTATTCCTAGTCGGGAAGGATAACTTGAGCACGTAGTCGATAAATATTTAGCGGAAAAGAGCTAACGTTGCTGCAGGCTCAAGTGCTCACTCTAAAGTAAGGTTGTCATATGAATAGGGCACTTCAGGGTGGGCCTGAAACAACGATCTTATAAATAGCAGTCTATAATCCTTGCAGTAAAAGTTATGCTTACAATAAGATGGACCTTGTCTTACCTACTTCAGTACCCAATAGTACCTTCTGACAGATAAAGAAGTTCAATCTTACGTACACTCACTATTCTGGCATGTAGCTACTTTCATGACTAATCGTAAATGCGACAAAGTGGAGTTTCATATAGATAATGGAAATTAGTACCGCTGTTAGGATAAAAAGTTTATTTTTATAATCATTAGTAAACTTTTAAGTTACGTTGGTTTTCTCTTGCTTATAGGTAACACGAAGCATTAAATTAACACAGCTAATAGATTAGAGGCATTACTGCTTGCGAACTTCTTGGAATGCATAATAGGTTAACAACCCATTTGTGGTTCGAACTTAAAATCTAATTTCGGTTCCAAAGTATTTCTGAAGGAAAATCATAACGTGCGCAGTACATACAACAACACTATATAGATATTACGTTGGTTTTAATATCAATGTTTATTTTACGCTTCGACCGTACGTAATTAATGAACAGAACTTGTAGATATAAAATAAATGTTTAGTGTAGTACATATTGGTCACTTCAGATGTCAGGGGAAAATTAATATGATGATTGAACATGTATTATTATTATCATCGATAAAAATTATATTTCGTAAATTAAAATCTTTCTCTGAGAAGGAAACGAGACGCTTATACATCATAATACAACACGTCATATAAACATGGTACCATAATAGAGTGAAAATAAGGACTTTTTTCCACAAACTTACGCTGTTAAGGGTAATACTACCAAAAACCGTGCCATCCGCATGCACCCAATTATTAGGTTCCAGTGGATCCTTCTCTAACGGAATACTCATCGTCATCATAGTCAACGAATAGCTCCAAACGTTTTCCCCTGTCAGGATCAAGTAGGTAACATCTTCATAGTAAAGGAATGCGGGGTTGTGATTTGTACTTTGTACAAAATCTCGACTGGAAACACTTCCTGTCTTCCGTGGGAGGCCAAATCATGACTCTCTTATCGCTGGAAATGCTCACGGCATTCACCATTTCTACAATGTAGATACCGACAAAATTAGAGTCCTTTCCGAGGCTCTCCAACACAAAATAGTATTTTCCCCATGTCTCATCACATTTCCTTCCGTGCATAGACAAAATGCCCATATATAAACACTAATGTATTGTAGTGTATTGGGGATTTTATTTTAGTATATGCCTTCCGTGGTCGTGTCGCTCCAATCTGGAATCATTCGGAAGGGCTCCTCCCACTCGCCCATGGAATTTGAACTGTTTTTTGGCTTTAATCACGTAATTATTATTTTGGAACGACTCAAAGATGCTAAAGTAGATGTAGAGCTGGCCATCAATCATATGTATTTGGTGGGATCATCAAATATTGGGATTGGGACTTTCCCGAATTGGCAGAACTGCGAAAATTTGTAAGGATCGGACTTTCCCGAATTGTCAGTTTTGTTAGGTTTTCCTGCTGAATGAGGTAGTAGTTGGAGATTACTGGAGAGACAGTATAGGTCATGAAGGGGCTTTTGAACTCGTTATCCAGGATCGGATTGTTGCACTGGTGTAGGTATTTGCATACTCGGTAGGCTATATCAGAATTTTTTGGAAATTCCAATATCTGTATGTACGATTGTAGCATAATGAAGTAGAAACTCAATGGTACTAACATTTGACCCCAGGGCCCTCGTTGACCGGAACCGCGGGTCAAAACGTACCCAAAAGTGCTTTCACGGTGTACGCTCTACAGCCGAGAGTTTTCAAGATATTTCAAAAATCTTTTTTGCATTCCAATCAGAAATAGATTACCTAGGTAGTACTTTGATCATTTTATCCAATTTCATCTTAGAAATTCTTAAAAATTAGAATTTCTTATATTGCCCCACTCCTATGAATCATCCGTCATGTCGAAGTGACCTTATCAATTGGGGCATTGTGAGAAATTCTAATTTTTAAGAATTTTTGATAATATCCTGAGCAGGACGAAATAGCAAAGGATGTGACGATGACGGTTAGTATATTTACACACATTTTGAACTCCATTTTGGGAAATAGAAATACGTATACAATTTTACTTACAAGTAAACGTACCTTCTTGTTCAGCTCCGATGTTTATGAAAATAGGTATTTCCATGTAATTTTATGCGCTGATTACGAATTTGAGAACCAAATTCCCCAAAAAAATGACATGCCGGCTTATACATGGGACGTGGCTATGTTGGTGTACGTATTGTCTATGTTTTAAATGGTACTCACAGAAATTTGCAAATATAATTTTATCACAATCGGCACATTGGAACAACTCCAGGTATAGATCAAACATTGGCAATGAAAAGTTAGTGTCAGTTCGTTGTAGCTGATGGAATGTTGAAGCAAGGTTCCTGGTCGGGGAACGAAAATGTGAAGTTTTTATTGTCGATTCGGATAGAGCATTAATCATGGAACAAATTTTACAAAACAATCACATATCGATTTTGCATAATGTAGCTACTACGACCGACCAAAGTGAGAACATGACCAGAAACCATCATAGTCACGTCCCATTTATAAGCCGGTATGGGATTTTTTGGGAATTTGGTTCTCGAATTCGTAATCAGCGCATAAAATTACATAGAAATTCCAATTTTCATAAGCATCTGCGATGAACAAGAAGGTAAGTATACTTGTTAGCCGTTAAAAAATTATTTACAACATTTGAACAGCAAGTAATGGAATGAGCTGATGGAATTACAACGATTTTTAAATGCGCACATGAATGTATGTATGTAATGGATAAGAGATAGTGATGCTTATCAATCAACAGGATCTGAATGATGTCAAGTTTATCGTTTTTATTGAAATGATGGATTACATTTCTTCATTTAATCTGCTCCGTTCCCGCTGCGCCTTAACTCTTATCGTATATTACTTATCAATATGTTTCACCTTTCCGGTTTTAAGTGGAATGAAATACACACATTTGGCATACAAATATTTCGAGCTTTTACACTCTAAAGACGGTAGGCTAATGTTCATGTTATGCGAAAAGGGAATAATTGTAGGTACACATAGTCGATCACTGAGCATCATTAATATTTGCTTCCAATATGAAAAGTGGAGTTTGCAAAAAGGTTTACAAGCTGAGAAGCGACTCCTGTTGCAAAAATGTCGCTTGGATCCGAACGTTGAACTGCGGAGGCTGCAGAAACGCTGTCGCCACACGTTGACATTTTCTTAATAAATTTAAATATACTGTCCGCCCAATAGATCATAGGAAGTGGCAGAGGTAATCTAGCAGCTTTAAAAGGTTACCCGGAGTCCTGATATTCTGGATGTGGACGTTTCAGACCAAGCCCTATCGATTGATTCAATAAAAAAATGGGGCCACCACTTGTACTTGTACCATCCAACCGAATCGAGTTTGGACACAAATTATGAAATAAGTTGCCATCGTAGCGAGAATCTGAAATAAAATGAAATCTGAAAGTTCAAGGATGAAATTTGGGGCTAAAACGTTTCTTCAATGTAAATAAATAAAATTATTTCATAACCTGCACTAGCAACGACGGCGCAAGTGATCGGCCTTAATAATTCCATATTTTTTGATACCGTTTCTTCATTGCTTTAAATGAAAAGAATCTGGTTATCGAAGTCACACATGAACGATCCTTCCAATTGTGAACGACAATCTCGAAGAGTAGAGTAAATATGCAACATAAGGCCACATATGCACATATCAATAGGACGGTGCCCATCCATATGTTGTAGCTTGAACGACTCGTTTTCCTCGTTGCTCGAGTTTGCTATTCCTATATTTCCACTGACAGCGAACGTGCAGAAAGTGTAGCGATTTAACGAGCTATTCCCAAACATCTGCCCTAATTTTGCTGTGCCAGTGTCGAATGATTGGATTTGAGTAATTAAATTGATAGAAAATATCAATCGTTTGTACATCCCACTTTCTACCATTGCCGAAATGAATGCTTGAAATTTGTTCAAAATATGGTAGTTCCTCTCAACAGCCCAGTAGTACAGTCTCGTCAAGAAAGGTGGTTCATTTATATTTTCGATAATATTCCTTTTCGCAAAGATTCTAAGGAGAGGCTTAGCAAATCGGAATCCGGAATCTTTCGAAGTTAAACTGAATGTGTCATGTATCAATGCAAATCTGGAATTTGTTGCAAATAGTCTTGACTGCATCCGCAATTTTTTGCCACTATTTAAATCATTCAAATTCAAATTGGAGTAGGCCCAGCTGGGGATGGACGTATTTTGCTGAAAGTTTATAATCAGTTTATCCATTCTCACAGTTTTATCAGCAAAATTCAATCTTGTCAGAAGCTTACTCGTAATATCCGTGGTCGTTTCATCTGCATACCGACGAACCAATTTAAACAGAGTATAAATCCGAATGTAAAATATAAAATCCGTGATAACCGGAAGATATCCTGTACGCTGTATTCTCACTCAAGAGCTCTTCCTTTGTTTCCGGAATATTTTCTGGCTCCGGCGTCGTCGTGACTAAAGAATACACCTCGCCTGTGTAAAAGTTTCGTAGCATGAACGTACCAAATATCCATGTGAGGATTAATCCAGCATTGCTCCAGCGTCGCAACCTAGGCAAATCCGCATCACCCTGTTCTAGGAACACAGACAATAGCCAAAAGAGCCAACGGCCGTTATTCTTCGCTACTGCAGATGAGCTGAACCAAAGGAGTGCAAAGAAAAGTGCTACAATGACCGCCATTAGTGCCCATGTAGTTACGCTAAGCGGTTTCAGTAATATGGCCGTTATGTCTGTTTGCACTGCGCCTCCAACATTTTCCTCTTGTCCCAGAATTACAGAAAACCGGAGACCGTCATGCTGAACTCCATAAGCAAGTACTGTGCTGGACTGTTCACGCGCAATGACGGAACCTGTTGAGCTGTCCCGAAAACTAGCACCTTGAACAAGTGTGTACGTGCTATTTTCGGAATCTGTAAACATTTCCATAATGCACTTGGAAACCAAACCAATTTCTAGCTTGTATTTCAATTTATTCCCTTTGATCAAACTATTGCAATCTAACTTTGTTCCTTGCAAAATTTGATCACCCATTCCGAAGTTGTTCAACCTGGTGCTCTCTTTAAACGTTAAATCAAAGCCATTGAAAATTATGCTTTTTGATTGCAGAAAAGGGGAAAGGACAACTATTTTGCTCAGTTCGGATACTGCCTTCTCAGGTTCATTAAAGTTAAGTACCGATTGCAATCTGGATTTGTCGCAAGTGGAACAACCGACAAGCCATCTAAATTCAACTCTACTACCAATTTCGTTGTTGACGAATACCACGTGAATTTTTGTATTGGTCATAATGTCAGGCACATGAGCATATAAAAATATGTTCTCGAAGGTATTATAGTGCATGGGCACGATAGCCAGGAAAATATCAGGGCCGTACCAGCGTTCATACATATCACTTTTATTCATCCCAATAGACATCCAGAATGGAGAGAAAATGTGATCTGTTATATTGTTGTGGTTCGGTAATCTTCCATTAAACAACATTGAATGTTCATTAAGGTTGTAAGGTGCTTGACTCAGCTTTTCATAAACTTGAACCACACAAAATGATCCTAATGTAATGGCACGGAAAATTTTCGAGAACACTGGACCGTGAACGAGATGTTTCGACAATGGTGACGTACTTTGTAAATATGCACAGCATCGAAATGATTCCGACAATATATCAACAGCGATAGATGTTGAGCTGTGGAGCGTTTGTGGGGAATCCCAAGTGAAATGTATGTTGCAAGAGGAATTTGCTAACCTATAGCGTAGTTGATATATCAACTCGGAAGGGATTTCGAAACGCAAAACGGGCAAGGAATTTGCTAGTCGCACTGAAAGAAATATCGAAAACGCTGAAATAGAACGGAACGCATACATAATGATTGAAATGGTTACGAAGAGAAATATGTTTTCTAATGTGGTTTGAAGGCGGCACAGCGGAAACATTCTGCGCAATCAGTGGCTAGAAAGTGTGTCAAGAAAGCGTAGTTTTGCGGTATTAATAGATGTACACACGACTGAAATATGTGGCTCCGCCACTTAATAATTATACAGCCCAGGCTATTTACAATGCAATACAAATACTTTGAGCAGTGTATTTACTTTCCGCGAATAAATTGCCACGTGCACACAAGTATTTACATAAATATGGTTAGGTATATTATATACATGTTTAGGTATAATACATTTTGTGCAATTACTGACATATTATAATTTATCAAGCCTCTTAACTGCATTTCTTCAAGTATCTTTTCGGAGAAGTTCTGCTGAAATAACTGGTTTCCTAACACGTCTGCAATGACTAAAAGCTGTTGATTCTGTAATAATTTTATTTGATTTAATTACATAATAATAGAGAACATTGTACATACTATAGTAGTAGATCACGGACGGAAGTACTGACAAATTATTGCAGGCCATTAGTACAGGTGATTTTAACTTAAAATAAATAAGTGTAATTACCTAATTAAATTATGATATAATCCATGATAACCTATTTATGTAAATCCTACAAACGACTAAAATAAGAAAAAATTATTTGCAGGTATTTTTTCATCCAAAATAAATCATGCTTTTGGTGGTAATTTATCATCAAACATTTCTATGAAAAAAAATTCTTTGGATAACTCTGATTACTTTCTATGGATGAGAAATTAGGATTTTGTTTCAGGAATAATTTTTTTTCATATAAAAGCATGATTTTTTATGGCGAAATTATTTATTTTTGGAAACCTGTACTCACTCTATAGAAAGGCACAGATTAGAGATGACAAATTAGTTATGCTACATCGTTCTAGCAAGTATGTAGTAGTGTAGCCAAATTATATAATTAATGGTAAACGATTGTATTTGTATCCTAATCTGGGACAAACACACTCTAAACTAATATTTTCACTTGCTGGCATTTACAAATTCCTTTCCTTATTATTTCACTGGAAACTTCAATTATTTTCCAGACTATGTAACGCATTTCGATCATAAGCATCCACACCGTGTATGGAAAAAAACACATGCAATGTCTAGGAATTATATTTTCGAAAAAATATGCCAAGAAAGTTCTAAAATTCTTGACTGTGTCATTTGTTATAAAAATTATTTACATGGCCAAATATTTTAAATCAAAATACCCGTTAATAAATATTCATTCAGTACTCAAATTATATACTAAACGGGCCATAAAAAACAATCATTTACCAAAAGAAAATATTTTGTTTTCAAAGAAAGTTTTGATGATAAATCAGTACTAAAATGATGAATTTTTATGGCTGAATAAAATCTCAAAATAAAATCGTAATAAATAGCCTAGCCTTTTATAGTCTTTCCTCCCTGGGATTGCATGGGGCTGGTGAAAATGAAGTTTCTAAATTTGTTTCATTTTGGTTCCGTTTGGACGAGAGAGTAGGCGGTGTGATGGTGAATGAGAATTGCTCCACACGCACACACTTCACTGAAGTGACTTCAGTTTCTTTTTTGTTTTGGTGCATTTAACTGGAAGTGTGCTCTTCGTCTGACAAGAGGGACAAAGTTGTTGTTAATTTTTATCTTTAGTTAATTAATTTTAAGTTAATTATACTGAAAGGTCAACGATATTTCATCAGGGTAACGACTAGTGAAAGGGTAAATTATCTAACTCCTTAACTAACTGATAACTGAAATTGACTCGCTGTCACTCATCTCTCAGTTGCCAGTACAATGATTTTTGTAGTCAGGTGTCAGGAATGATTCGGCAGAGTCCTGTCTCAACTATCAATTATAGGCAACCTGTAGGTTACAAAATAATTTGAATTGATCTGTTGAGGTGTGATTGTTTTAATTTATTTTAGATTTTACCGTTAGAACCAGTGGCCTGTTTGTGACCCATCACGAGTGATCAGGATGGCGCTTTTGGAGCAGCAACCTTTCCAAGGAGGTATGGAGGAGGGCCTATCGGAGCAAGTTTTTGGGATTAAGCTGGTAAGCAAATTAACTTAAATTATCGATTATGATTCCATTTTAAATACCACTGCGGATGGCGGCGGCTGACTGTTATTTGCCACCACCTTACCTCACTTCTTGTTTCAATCTTCAAGGTCCTGGAAATGATTCTGAACCACGCAATTCGGAACGACAATGGCCAAGTATCCGGCTCCGCCCTCTCTTCCCTGCGCCTTGTCCAGAAATCCTGGCTGGAGACCATCACGAAGCTGCTACAAAAGTCCAAGGAACCGTTGTTCAAGTTAACGTTGACTGGGAACAACTCTCTCAAGACATATGTAGGAGAAAGAGAGAAACTACTGGACCAGTTTGTGAGCACCGTTAGCACCCACCACACTGTTCCAACGTTCAGCGTTTGGATCTCGGCATTTGTTCTCCGTAAAGAGAATCACAGCAGCCTGACTTCCATGTTTGTTAAGTGTGGAGCAGGTCTTGTTGCACTCCATTTGTGTATCCCTCTGCAGGGGTCTCAGAATTCGGGCACCCTCAAGTTTCTTTTTCCCGGCTTCTCGCTCCCAAGTCTCCGAAAACTCGTTATAGATCTGAAGTGGGCAGGAGTACGAGCTAACCAAGAGAGCAGTGACAATCAGGTGTCCCACTTTACCAACTACCTATTGAATTTCGCTTCCGGGTTGACCCAGTTTGTTGTGACCTCGGATGAGGATGATGATGTCACGTTGCCATTGTCGTATGAGTACTTTACCCTGCCTCCCTCTATCACCACGTTGACCTTGGATTGCAACATGACCAGTGAAAATTTTGAACTACTTGTCAAAAGCTTACTCCCCGCGTTGACCTCGTTGACATTCTCCATACCTGCCGACAACGCATATCCAGATGGCCTTCTATTTGAAATCCTAGACAACTTTCGAAAGACTTTGCGGAAGCTTACACTACGCGGAAAAGCGTATCGGAATAATCGCCCCAGATCCGTTACACTCCTTCGCTTTCCAGTCATGGAGAACCTGCAAGAGTTTTCCAACTTGTCCATAAACTGCGAGCTGGAACCCGAGATAGCCTCACTGGAGCAATGTCTTCCTCAGCTAGCCTGCTTGACATTGACCAATCAAACGACTGACATGTTTCGAAAATGGACGGATGCTGGGAAATTCACGACGGTTGAGCAACTGAAACTGCACTTGGCTAACGAAACTGTTTCGGACGACAACCGCGAGTACCGGATGGGCGTGAATTTGGGGAGAATGCAGAGTCTGCACCTGACCTTTCCCAATGTTCGCAAGTTGGAGGTGACCATTAGCGGGACCACCACCTCTGGACTGAAGTACGTGTTTCTGAAAATGAAGCAATTGACTCATTTGTCGATTTGTGTGGTAGGAACTACAACTAACGCTGGATTCGACTGGGATTTCTGGGACGGGCTACTGATCGGCGCTCCAGTCAAGTTTGTCGCAGTATTACGGGAGTCCCCAGAGTTTTCGGAGGGCCTTCAGTTTACAAATGACAGGTTCCCGTCCATTAGGAATCTACAAGGTAGCCAGCTCCCTCTTTGTTCTTTAACTTCGTTTTTACAAAACATGATGTTTTCCTAAATTGATAGGTAAATTGTTATTTGAATTTTTTTTAGAACTGAGATCTCTTTGTCTAGAAACCGAATGGTATGATTCATCATCAGACAACCCACTAATTTCTGACCTGACCTTCCATTTCGCCTTACTGAAGATGCCTAAGCTGAAGGATGTGACTTTAAAAGGCGCTTTTTTCGTCCCTGTAAGTGGAGTAAAAATTAATTTATCATTAAATGACCACTGTGCCCATAATCAATAAGGTTATTTGCTCGTACTAACTTATTGCAATCTTATAGTCAAACACATTTCTAAATGAAGTGTTTTGCATTTTTTCAAGGAATCAAGCGGAATCCCAAATGTATGGAGGGGCCAAGGGCGCGATCTCGACAACGACGATTACGATTTGTGAATGAAGTGTATTTGTTTAATTGCTCTCCACGTTTTTTTAGATTATTCGATTAATTTTGTTTTGTGCAAATTGTATCCTAATTAACTATGATTGATTTTACGATGTTTATGTACTGAATATAATAAAACGGACTGGTCTCTATTTAAATTGACCTTACATAAAAATATTAATTAAATATAATATAAATAATAGTTCCATTAATTTAGCTTCCAATTGTATTGCGCGGAGTTGTGTGTATGTGAGGCACGTGAGGAATTCGACAACTGAAAAAAGGTGCTCAATCTAATGCAAGGACGTCAAATCTGATCAATGGAATCAATGAAAAATGACAGGCGACTGTCAAATAAAGTTCATTGGATACTATTGTTGTATTTTAAATGTTTCATAGTATCTTGGTGAATTAGGTTTAATCGCAGGTAACAATTTCTTTACCATCATCAATTAATGGACTCTCAAGTCGTTATCTTTGAAACAAGACGTTCCAAATGGATTTCCAAAAGCAGTGATTAGTTTTGGGACAATGTGAGAAATTTTGTTTTTGACGTTTCCTTTAATCTTAAACGGCATGATAATGTGTTAATTACTAACTAAAAGTTAGTTCAGGGACTGAGAATCTTCTCATATTCTGCGCCATAATTATTTATGAATTATGTTGATCAATGATGTTAAATGCATGCTTCTCAACGTACCCCATTATATTTTAATGAGTGCTTAATTGTGCGTCAGCACGAATAATTAAGTTTGAAGCGGCCGAAGTTGCAAACTTGATATTGTTAGTAGCGTGAATAGCCCTTAAAGTAATTCGACTGAAATCTTTGAAACTGTAACCTCAAATCTGATATAGGAATCTATCCAGTGTTTTCGCAATATGTTGCCTACCACTTTCACGGTTTTTGTTTTAAATGGAGAGGGTAGTGTACGGTCAGCTATGTTTCTTTGAGATTGAAATTTAGAGTTTATGATAACTTAAGTAGCTTGCAATATTTAGATACTCGATCACGAAAGTCTCTTAATGCCCCAGATTAAAACACCAATTTTTACAAATTGATTAAGTTTCATTTTAACGATAAATAATATTATAATAATATTATTATATGGAAGTATCTAATCGAAACGTCAGTCTAAAAGTGCTAATTGTATCCCGTAAATTAATTAACAGTCAATTAATCAATCAGCCAATACTAATTGAGTACTAATTTTTTTATAAACGCAAAATTATCAGGATCCCACTTTCTTCATTCATTCGTCCGGCAGAATAAGTTTAGGCGGCCTCGACTCATCCACCTCTCTATGCCATTTCATCAGATGCCTTGCAAGCATCAACAATTTAGAATTAATTTAGAATGGCCAGAATTAATTTAGAATGGCCAGAATTAATTTAGAATGGCCAGAATTAATTTAGACAATTAGTATTAACGTGACATTACAAGACATGTTAATAGGGATACCAGTAAGCGTGACACGTGGATGGCGGGGGTCTGAAAAATCAGTTTTTTAGCGTGACCTACTAAAAATGTACGATCCCTACTAGGTAACAGCTTTAAAGTGAAAGTAATCACAGCGGCGATTATGTAATCAGTTTCAGTTTCATGATTTCATGAAAACCATTTGGCTTCATTTTCATGAGGCATACTGTATGAAATGCTGTCGTGCGAAAACAAAGAGATTTTTGGCGAGCGAGCTGCACACAGAGACAGCTGCAGCTGAGCTCGAGCTCAGCTGAAATCATTATTTTACGTGTAATGGAACAGAAACAGAAGGCAGTCAATACACGTGCTTATCATTCTTATTGCTTATTTTGCGAAGAAGGAAATGTGATCTGCAAAAATCTGACAAAAAGGACAAAGTTAGTCTTAATTTTTAGTTAATTAGTTTTAAGTTAATTATATTGAATGACCAACGATATTACATCAGGTAACGACTAGTGATTAAAACCAGAACTATCTAACTCCTTAACTAATTGACAACTGAAATCGACTCCGTGTCACATTATGTCTTTATGTTGCCAATCACGAATGATTCAGAGTCCTGTGTCTGCGTTATTAAAAATAGGCAAGGTGTAGGTTTCAAAATCATTTGAATTGATCTGTTGAAGGGTGATTGTTTTAAATTTTGGTTTTTTGGAATCAGTGGCTTGTTAGTGACCCATTCACACGCGATAAGGATGGCAATGTTGGAGCAGCAACCTCTCCAAGTAGGAGGATTGGAGGGTCTTACGGGGCAAGTTTTTGGGAGTAAATTGGTAAGCAATGTACAACAGACAGGGAATTATCGATTATGGTTACATTTTAAATCCCTCTACTGAGGCCGACTTTGGACTTTGATTAGATGCAACCTTACCTACGACCTATGCCTTTTGTTTCAAGGTCCTGGAAATGATTCTGAACCACGCTATTCGGAAGGACAATGGTCAAGTTTGCGGCTCCGCCCTCTCTTCCCTGCGCCGTGTCCAGAAATCCTGGCTGGAGACCATAACGAAGCTGCTTCAAAAGTCCAAGGGGAAAAATAATAATATTACACTATCAAATTTCAAAATTCTAATTATCAAAAAAATTTCTGACATTAAACAAGGAACCTCTGTTCAAGTTGAGGCTGACTGGGTGGAACGCTCTTAACTCACATGTGGAGGAAGGAGGAAAATTGCTGGATCGGTTTGTGAGAACCGTTAGTAGCCACCACACTGTTCCAACGTTCAGCATTGTGATCTTGGAAACTGTTCTCCGTAAGAACAATCATAGCAGCCTGTCTTCCATGTTTGTTCAGTGTGGGGAAGGTCTTGTCGCACTCGAAATGCATATCCCTCCGCAGGGTTCCCAGAATTCGGATACCCTCAAGTTCCTTTTTCCCAGCTTTTCGCTCCCACGTCTCCGGAAACTCGTTATAGATCTGACGTGGATGGCAGCACAGGCTAACCAAGAGAGCAGTTGCGATCAGGTGTCCCACTTTACCAATTACCTATTGAACGTCGCTCCTGGGTTAACCCAGTTTGTGATGACCTCGCACAACGTGTATGACAGGTGGCCATTGTCCTATGAGTTCTTCACCCTTCCTCCCTCCATCACCACGATGACCTTGACTTGTGACATGACCAGTGAAAATCTTCAACTACTTGTCAAGAGCTCACTCCCCGCGTTGACCTCGTTGACATTTCTTATTCCTGTGCTGACCGCTTATCCAGATGGACTGTTATTTGAAATCCTGGACAACTTTCGAAAGACTTTGCGGAAGCTTACACTACGCGGAAAAGTGTATCAGAATGATCGCCCCAGATCCGTTACACTCCTTCGCTTTCCAGTCATGGAAAACCTGGAAGAGTTCTCCAACTTGTCTATAAACTGCGAGCTGGTGACCGAGATAGCATCACTGGAGGAATGTCTTCCAAAGCTAGCCCGCTTGACATTGACCAATCAAACCTGTGACATGTTTCAAAAATGGACGGATGCTGGGAAATTCACGACGGTTGAGCAACTGAAACTGCACTTGGCTAACGAAACTGTTTCGGACGACAACCGCGAGTACCGGATGGGCGTGAATTTGGGGAGAATGCAGAGTCTGCACCTGACCTTTCCCAATGTTCGCAAGTTGGAGGTGACCATTAGCGGGACCACCACCTCTGGACTGAAGTACGTGTTTCTGAAAATGAAGCAATTGACTCATTTGTCGATTTGTGTGGTAGGAACTAACGCAGTATTTGAGTGGGATTTCTGGGACGGACTGCTGATCGGCGCTCCAGTCTCGTTTGTCGCAGCATTACGGGAGTCTCCGGAGTTTTCGGAGGGGGTTCAGTTTGAAAATGACAGGTTTCCATCCCTAAGGAATTTACAAGGTAGCCAGTTTTCTTTTAATCCTTAATTTGGAATTTACAGACCGCCATCACATCTTAAATGGCGATGTATGTTTGTTATAAATCATAACTTATGATTAGATAATTATTTTTTAGAACTGAGATCTCTTTCTTTGGAAGACTATTCGCATGGTATATCATTAGACAACCCGCTAATTTCTGACCTGACCTTCCATTTTGCCTTACTGAAGATGCCTAAGCTGAAGAATTTGACTTTAAAAGGCATTTTTTGCCTTCCTGTAAGTGGAATCAGTGCAGATAATGAATAAAGTTATTTTTATTTGCTCGTACAAACTTATGCAATCTTATTGTCAACGCATTTCTAATGAAAGTATTTTGCATTTTTTCAAGGAATCAACCGGAATCGTAAATGTGTGGAGGGGTCAAGGGCGCAAACTATACAACGACGATTGGTGAATGAAGTGTATTTGTTTAATTGCTCTCCATATTTTCTAGATTATTCGACTAATTTTGTTTTATGTAAATTGTAAATACCCTAATTAACTGATTGATTTTTACGTTGTTTATGTACTGAATATAATAAAATGAACTGGTTTCTAAATAGGCCCTAATTTAAATTGAATTTACAAAAAAATATTAATTAAATATATAAATAATAGTTCCATTAGTTTTGCTTCCAATATAGTATTACGCGGAGTTGTTTATTTGGGGCATTGTGATATATTTGTAATTTTTAGTAATTTTTGTACAATCAATAAATTGTATTCCATATTCACTTAAAAAATACTCTTCATTTGTTAACTCTTTTCTGACTACTGTGATCTGATGGAAAGATGGTTTTTAGGATGTAAAACGCTTTTCTGGGTTGAACTTACTGACCTATCATCATGAACAATTTTGCTAGCATTTTTAATGAGCAATGACATGGTAATAGTCATTGACTATTAGTTATTTAACAAGAAGCAAGGTGTCTTGTAATGCCCCAACGATTGACAATGAACACAAAAATGACAACATATTGAAGTCCATATTGAATTCTACGACAGATTATACTTATTTTATACGAGTTAATTGTATCTATAGCGGCTTCTACGTGAACACATCAAGATATTTAATTGCTTGTGCAGTATTATGTCAAATTAATTATAAGGAAGATATGGGTAGTACAATCGAAATATTAATGCAAAATTATTAACATTTTTGTCTTCAGTAAATACTCCAACTCCAGACAATATTCTTTTTCCATTCATTGAACAACAGCAGAGTATGTAAGTTGGCGTTCTTGATTCCTCCACCTTTCCGCCATTTCATCAGATGCCTGAAAAATAATTTAATTGTTCGTTAAATAAAAAAACAAATACACACGCATTGCAGGGGAATCCTGCAAAATAATATACAAAGTCCAGTAGAGCTTATGTAAAGTGATAATTGACAACTTACACGAAACTTGCCCTTCAAATGCAAATTCTTCAGTGTCGGCATTTTAAGTAAGGAGGGCGAGGAGAAAGGTGATGTCGGAAATGAGCGAGTTCGTTTCAGAACGGGAGTGGCGACAGTAAATGTGCGGCTCCAGGTTCAGAGAGGTTAGGTCTAAGGAAAGAATCGACAAACAGCGTTAAAATGAGCAGTAATCATGAGGTGAGGTCATTTATCGTCAACCGATAAAATGTAGCATACCTTGCAATTGTTTTATGGACGGAAACGTCTCCTTTACAAGCTGAACACTTTCCCAAAACTCTGCCGGAGACTTCCTTAGCCCTGCAACAAAGTCAGTTGGAGCACCGATAAGCAACCCGTCCCCGAAATCCCAATCAAACCCTACAACGACGATCTTCAGATCCCTTAACTGCCTCATCTCCATGAACAGGTACTTGAGTCCACAGACTTGGTTCGGATGGACGGCCACGTCCAGCACGCGAACATTGGGAAAGGTGAGGTGAGCCCGCTGCATCCTCTCCAGATTCACACTGACCATGTATTCCGAATGATTGAAGCCGACATGCTCGTTAAGCATGTACAACAGATACAAATTGCTGACGGATGCAAAAGTCGAGTTCTCGGTCGACTTTCGAAACATGTCACCAGTTTGATGAATCAGCATCAACTGAAGTAGCTTTGGCAGAAAAATCTCGAGGGATTGAAGCTCAGGCTCCAGCTCACAGTTTGTGGAGTAGTTGTAGAACACATCCAGTTTCTCCATGACGGGAAAGCGAAGGGTTGTAACAACCGCGTAGCTTCAATTTTCTGAGCGTCGATCGACAGTTGTCCAGAATCCGAAATAGGAGATCATCTGGATAAGCTTCGTATCCAGGGATTCGTAATGTCAGCGAGGTCAACTTTGGAAGGTCGCTTTTTATAAGTAGCTCCAGATTTGCACTGGTCATGTGACATACCAGCTCCAGCGTGGTGATAGAGAGGGGTAGGGAGAAAAACTGGAACGCCAAAGGGTCACGTGTGTCATACATGCTCTCAAAGGGAATGACAAACTCGGTCAACGCTGGAGACGCATTCAGGAGGGAATTGAGAAAGTGGGAGGTGTTTGCGTTGGTCTTTATTCCAGCTGTCCCAGTCCCGGGCAACTCAATGTTGGAAAGCTTCACCCCAAGTTTTCGGAGATTTGGGACTCCCAAATTGGGAGTGACAACTTCTCCGTGAGAAGTTTGGAAATGTGAAGTAGAGGGTGCCTTTGTACTGCGGGATACGCATTTCCAGCTGGACAAGCCCGCCTCCAAAGTGAACTAGCATTTTAGACAGGACGTCGTGATTTTCCTGCCGAATGGCATGTTCAAAGCAAGGGGGTATATATACTAGGTTCGGAGCATCAGATACTTTTGACCAAAATTCCGCCATATTGAATTATGACGTAGACTCCAGCGCTTAGCATTATCAGAATTGTGTATTCCTCTCCGTGTTTTAATTCGTCCGATTGATCATGAAAATAAATTCATGGCGTTAGAATTAGCCAAAACTGTATATGTAAACAAGGAACAAGCTGATTTTTACGCTGGTGCCTACGTCACGGTCACGATCATCATCATCATCATCACCTACAGATTTTTGCTCTGCTTTGTTGATGTGCCGTGGGTTGGTTCAAAGATTTTGACGCTGAAGGTTGGAAGCGATGACTTCGTGGCGATGGCGTTCAAGAAGTGGTCCAGTAACTTTGTAATTAATGAAATAAACTGAAAATGACATTTGTAATTAATTATTAACTAAAAGTTAGTTAAGATCATTGTCATAAACGCTACCGGAATGAGAGCCTTCTCATATTCTGCGGCATCGCATATTTATTGATGATCGTCTGTTACTGTTGTTCAACGATTTTAAATGCCTGTTTTGTTTCTCAACTTGTTCCATTATACTTTTGATACGTGCTTAATTGTGCGTCAGCGAATAATTAAGTTTGACGGGACCGAGGTTGCAAACTCGATATTTTTAGTAGCATGAAAGCTGTTTGTTTAAAGTGCAATTAAAAGAGAATTGACGGTTGAAATGCGAACACTAAGAGACTAACTACTGCTCAAAGTAATTCGACCGAAATCTTTGAAACTGTAACCTCAAATCTGATGTAGGAATCTATCCAGTGTTTATGTATATCTTTTTACATTTGGATACTTCCTTAACGAAAATCTCTTAATGCCCCAGAATAAAATACTAATTAATATAAACTGCATCTTAACCAAAAGATAATTTTATTTGCAACGGAAGCACATGAAATATTTAGTCGTTCGTACAAACGTAACGTTTGAAACGTTAATCTAAAACTACTTAATTGCACCCTTTAAATTAATTAAAACAGTAAATAGTCGAGTACAAATACCAAGAGAAGAATATAATTACGAGCATCCACCACTCTCTTCATTCATTGTCCAGCAGATTGAAAAAGTTTGCGTCCTTGACTCTTCCATCTCTCCGCCATTTCGTCAGATGCCTGAAATGATAGGAAATCCAAAGAAAAAATCGAATACTATGCAAATGAAATTAAGTTGCGTGATTAGTTAATTGCAAAACAAGATGTGGCTAATAATGAGCTTACTTGGAACTTTCCGAATAAACTCAAGTCCCTCAGTTTCGGCATTTTGAGCAGTGCAAGTAGAAAGGTCAGGTTAGAGATGAGCGGCTCCGTTACAGAAGGGTCATGAACACACCGAATATGGGTTTCCAAGTACAGATTCTCCAGTTCTAAGAGCATAAAATTTACAACAAAGTCTATAATAAAAATGAAGAAACTCGAGAAAAATAAGAGCGGAGGGTTCCCATTTTAATTTACCTTGTAAGTTTTTAATGGACGGGACACTGGGATGTGTCAGTTGGCCTTCCTCCCAAAATTCAATGGACCCCCGAAACGCTCTGGCAAACTCAGTCGGCACACCAATCAGCAGTGCGTCCCAAAAGTCCCGGTCCAGGCCAACAGTCGAGCCCACCACCACAATCTTTAAATAAACCAGCGTCTTCATTTCCAAAAAGAGATATTTGAGGCCGCACACTTGCGTCCCACGCACCGTCACCTCCAACTTCCGAACATTTGGAAATGAGATATGAATACTTTGCATTATCTCCAAATTCACGCTGGCTCTGAAATCCGGATGATTGAAACGGACATTTTCGTTAGCCAAGTGCAACATAAGGGTATGGCATTCGGACTTGAAACTGGAGTTATCTGTATATTTACGAAACATGGCGGCGGTGTGACTGAGGAGTGACAGACGAGACAGCTTTGGCAGAAGCGTCTCCAGTGAGGTCGTCCCAGCCTCCAATTCACAGTGTATGGAATAGTTAGAAAACTCTTCCAGCTTTTCCATGACGGGAAAGCGAAGGTTTGTAACTAATCTGGGCGTGACCCGGGATGTAGCGAATAGTTTCAGTTTGCGTAGAGTGGTTCGACAGTTTTGCAAAACCCTCCATAGCAGTTCATCTGGATACGCTTCATCACTGGGTATTCGGAGTGTCAGCGAGGTCAAATTTGGAAGGTCGCTTTCCACAAGTAGCTCAAGATTTGCACTGGTCATGGGACATATCAGCTTCAGCGTGGTGATGGAGGGAGGGAGTGTAAAAAATTGGAATTGCGATCGGATCAGCGGTGTCATTAAAACTCTTCGAAGGAATGAAGAACTCGGTCAGTCCTGGAGCCGCATTCAGTAAGAGGTTGAGAAAGTGCGTTACGTTCGCGCTGCTTTTTATCCCAATTGTTCCCGTTCCAGGCAGTTCCAGTTTGGATAGCCTTATGACAAGTTTTTGGAGATTTGCTATCGAGAAGTTGGGGAAAACAAAGTTGAGAGTGCCTCCACAATGAGGTATATGCATTTCCAGCCGGACAAGACCTCTTCCAAAGCGAACCAACAATTTGGAAAGGCTGGAGTGATTTTCCTGCATGAACACATCTTCAAGGATTTTGACGCTGAAGGTTGGAAGGGATGACTTCGTGGCCATGGCGTTCAGGAAGCGGTCCAATAGTTTCCTGTCTTCTCCCACCCTGTCGATGAGAGTTGTCCTTCGTCAAAACCAAGTTGAATAGAGGCTCCTTGGACGTCTGAAGCAGCTTCGTGATTGCCTCCAGCCAGGATTTCTGGACAAGCCGCAGAGAGCTGACGTTTGACCCGCAGACTCGTCCGTTATCCGCTCGAATGGCAAAGTTCAAAATCATTTCCCGAACCTGAAATGAAAAGTCATTAGGTCCAGAATTTAGTATTAGAGGGCTCACACCTAATAAAGTTGATAGTAGTGATCAGACAGAATTAACAACGAAGTAACGAAGGTAGTAAAAAAGTTACAACCATGTGCATTCATTATTAAATTAAACTTAACTACCTATTACTGTTAACAGAGACGGATATGTCGATATGTGCCTTACCAAATCGATGCCAAGTACTTCCTGAGCCAAATTGGTGATGTTATTATCCAAATTGTCCATGATTGCTCGGTTGTCCACCGGTGCCTGTTGCATCGCCATCAGTTCTCAGTTAATTCTCCACTGTCTGAAAAATAAGAGTTCAAATATCAAGCACTTAAATCATGACTCAACTGAAAATTGACTGGTCATGACTGACTTATGTAACAACAAATAATTTATCGTATTTAATTTTTGGTTGGGTTAAGGTATATGTCACAATTTTGTAAATAAAATATTGTTTTAGTTGTCTAGCTAATTATTTTTACAACTTACCCGGTGCCTTTGGATTTAGCTAAACTTTTAGGAGCAGAGTTTTAAAAAACTGCGTTTACCAGTGAAGTTTGGAAAGCACAGTAGCTGGTTACCAGCTGTTGTTTTGTAAATGATCGATGCTAGATGCAACAAAAAGTAAATTGCCGTCCGTCAACTCAGATAAGATGTTCAGTCTGAATTGATGACGTCGAAAGCAATCAAGTTATTAAAAATGAAAGATTAAACATAAAGTTCACTAGCTTCTTTGGATGCTATTATGGTGTTTTAAATGTTTGATTGACTGTGGGGTAAATAGTCTTAATTGCATCTAACGACTTCATTACCATTTAACGAATGAATTTTGGAGTTATGGTTGCAACGAGCTGTTCAAAAATCACTGCAAAAAGCAGTGATTCGGTATGGGGCAACTTGAGAAATTGTGTTTTAATTCTATAATTTTAAATGGTATAAATCATGTTATGCTTGACAATATTATATTAATTAAAGAGTGCGGTGAAAACAGTGAAAAATAGATATTTGCAGGGAGGAAAGAATATAAAAGGGAGACGCAGAACGTGAGTGAAAGCTGAATGTAAACAAAGCTGACTGACGTACTCCTGCACACTCGATTTCTGCTAGAAAAATGCCAAATGGTACAGTGGATTCACATTTGGCGTTTTGATAACTCAAATTTTCTGAATTCCCCATTTACTTTATATGGAATGAAAACACACAAAGTTTAAAATATTTTTCTGAATCGATTTGAAAACGAAACGGAAAGTTATCAATGGTAAAATAATCTCCATTAAATTTGCTATCCTTTCCACCCAAGAAAGTTGGGGGTTATCGCGCAAAATTTTGAAATATGATAAAAAGAAGAGAAAATCCTGATATCGCCCATAAGCTTTACATAGCAAAGCATCCTGTGCGATGGGCCGGATGACGTCACAAATAGTGAAAGTTTTGTGGACAACGCATCTAAATGGGGAATGCATGGGGCTGAGATATTTGTGCCTTTTTGAGAAGGTGGAAGGAGAGGGATCGAATTTTGTCTGACAGTTGGGCGAACGTGTTTTGAAGTAAAGTGCGCCAAAGAGAACTTGGAATACTTGACTAAATTGCATAAATGGAAATAGATGGACTATGTGCAGGGAGGAAAGAATATAAAAGGGAGACGCAGAACGTGAGTGAAAGCTGAATGTAAACAAACTGACTGACGTACTCCTGCCCACTCGATTTCTGCTAGAAAAATGCCAAATGGTACAGTGGATTCACATTTGGCGTTTTGATAACTCAAATTTTCTGAATTCCCCATTTACTTAATATGGAATGAAAAGACACAAAGTTTAAAATCTTTTTCTGAAATGATTTGAAAACGAAACGGAAAGTTATCAATGGCAAAATAATCTCCATTAAATTTGCTATCATTTCCACCCAAGAAAGTTGGGGGTTATCGCGCAAAATTTTGAAATATGATAAAAAGAACAGAAAATTCTGATATCGCCCATAAGCTTTACATAGCAAAGCATCTAGTGCGATGAGCCGGATGACGTCACAAATAGTGAAAGTTTGGTGGACAACGCATTTAAATGGGGATTGCATGGGGCTGGACTATGTGTTTGTTTAACCATAATGCAGAGTTTCTGTGAAGATAACCTCGAATTTCTGTTACAAACCGTTAGGTCTCATTGCGTCCCAAGTGAGTTTCTCGAGCTTATGCCGCCCATTGCTTATCTGTAAAATATAACGACCTCTCTTGTAAGAAACCTACCGCAAGAAATGTGGATTAAAGATTAATTAAATGTTGTGTAAATAAGGATTGTAAATGCTTGTTTCTCAATATGCCGCATGCTGCAAATACGTGTAAAATGACACTTGATTTTTATTATTTCTTAATGATTATTAAAAGCTGGACGATTTCATTCTTGAAAAAATTGCGGATTCACAGGAAAAGCAAAAATATCAAGGGCTGAAAAATATAACATGGGATAATTTCACACTTTCAGCAGTTTTGCTTTGACTTTGAAAACTGGACAGTAAATTGACTTTACTTGCTGAAAGAAGTTTGCGTAAAAACGAGTGGGTACGTAGACGAAGTGCGCAACTGGTTGATGTTGATAGAGGAGTCAAAGCGAATAATCACGGTAAAATGTATGTGTATTTACCTTATGTAAAGCAGTTACCTCAAAGTATATAATTGTGTCTCCATATCCCAAAGTCAGAATATGCAACAGTATAAACATGGAAGAGAAGAAAGCAATCGTGGTCATCTTCATGTTATATCGTGGTATAAATAAGTGCATGGATCCAGTCCAGGTCAATGACCGAAAAATTTAAAAATGTCCTTCGCTTTTTCGGCGACTGTTGCTGTTTATCTCGCTAAGGATTTTTTTGCCGACGGGAAAAGGTCAATGCCCTCAACTCCTCAACTGCGTGCATGAAAGAGACGCCAGGGAGACGAGACGACGGTAAACAAAACTTGAACAAAGGACGAGCAAATTGATTTTCTCAATTATCTGTATTTTTTCCTTCGGTTGTCTCGATTTCCGGTTTTCCTTTGCTGTTTGTTAATTAAATGCCATTTAGGTTGGAAGGTTGAATCATTGAATACTTGCCCATCTTCTAGCAATTACATTTTTAAGTGTGGAAAGCAGCTAAATCAAGTACGTCGTTTGTTAGCTATTGATTTGATAAACTGAAGAAAGGATTTAAAAATTATTAATCTTTTTTTTAATTAAGTTAATTATTAACCCATTTTTTGTTTTCTCTTGCATTTTCCTAGTTTTCAGTCGGAGATAAGCGGTATACTGAGGCTCCTGGGTAGACGCAAAGTCGCAAACTACAAACTAAGCTACGGAGCATGAAGAAGCCAGCCGCAGCCAAGCAATCCAAGGCGGAGGAGACTAAATTGGAGGATGGCAAGAAGAGGAGGAAGCCTGTCTCTGGTTATCAGTTCGGGATAACCATTGGCAAGAAGCGTGAAAGGAATAAGAGCAAGATAAATGGGCACAAGCGATTGGCGTTGTTGGACAAGCAGCTGGCGTCGATGGAAGATAATCTACAGAGTTTAATGGAGAGGGTAGGGTCATCCGATAAGCAGCAAAAAGTCATCGGACAAGAGACTCCAAAGAGAGAGCGGAAGCGGAGGACGAAGGAGGAGCTCGAGAAGGATAGGGCGCTGAAGGATGAGCAAGATAAGAGGAACGAGAAAGATCTGGCGAAGGCGGTTCAGAGGGTGAAGGGGAGGATGGAGTCGAGGGCAAAGGATTCGAAGGAACTGAAGATTTTGGAAGATAACAGCCTCCCCATTTTGTTCAAGAGGAGGAAGGTTGGAGGTGGAGCTGAAGATGACGTTGGAGGGACGGTGGGAGATGCCACTTCTATTCCCGGAGAACAAGATAGGAGGGTGAACGGAGTAGAGAAGCGAGCCAACAATGTCAGAGTGTTCGTCAGCGAGAAAAGCCGACTGGATGGAATCCTGAAGGAAATGGAGGGAGGAGCCTTGGTGCCTGTCTACCCCAAAAGGACGGTGACAAGGCTACTTCCACCGCCAAAGGAACGCTGTCGACCGACGACCAAGGAAATTGGGATTCAGGCTTCTCTGTCTAGGGCGGTCGTGCCCTGGGTTCCTCCGGTCGTAAAACCAGCTGCGTTGCTTCCTCCACCAACACTGCCCATGTCAAGAGAAATTTTGATGCCACCTCCTCCACCTGCACCGCTGGGTCACAGTCCAACCTCAACTGCTTTGGATTTCTTTCGATGCACTCCTCCACCTCTCCCTTCATTAGGATTCCTCACCACTACAAAGGAACCTCCAAAGACTTCAACTTCGAAAGAACTCGTTCCAATGGACCCCCGTAGATTAGCAACGCCACTGCCACGCGAAGACAAGAAAGAGGAGGATGACGACGTAGTAATTCTCGAACCGAATGATCCACCTAACTGGAAGCTTTATAAAATCCACTTTCCCCGGAAAGAAAAGAAATCCCGGAAGTCCTCCCGAAGGAATTACGAACGTGGGACTTCTCGCAAGTCCAGATCCTCCAAAAAATCATCGTCCTCCCACGAGCAAAGCTCGTCTCGCAAGTCGCATAGCAAGTCCAAATCATCGGATAAGTCCCGCTCTTCCCGGAAACATAAGTCATCTCACCGGAAATCGACTCGCGAGCACAAGTCAAGACGCAGGTCCCATTCCTCTCCCCGAACAAGCAGAAAAACAAAACGCAATCACCGTCACGTGAAAGTGAATGACGTTGTCATTCCAGTGGTGACCCCATCAGACTTTCCCGCAGAACCAGATCGAGACAGTGATCGATATCCAAGCATCTGCAACCCAGACGCCATCAAAGGAGGTCGTACAAAGGACGTGAAAGGTTGTACCGAGATCTTCGACTACTCAAGTCGCCAATGGCCTCAGCCAGTGAAGGAAAGCGGGAGGCATCCAGTTCGCATTGTAAACTGCTATCACGTCCTCCGCGAAAAGAAGATAATGCCTTTTGTGGATTTAACCGTGAGCTCACCTCCGAAAGAGAGGAGGACAAAGGAAGATGAAAATGGAAAGACCTTCCACGTTCCTGTACGGGGCCCTAAATTCCCAGCGTTATTGGCGCTCACAGCAGCACCAATGCTGGTGGACACTACGCCACCTCTTCCTGCTCCGGTGTTTCCACCGCTTCCCAAAGAACCTCCTCCGTTTCTACCACCGCCTCCTCCACCCCAGCCAGTTTCTCCAGAACCTGAACCGACTGCGTCTGTTCCTGACGAGATATTGATGCCGCCACCTCCACCACCTTCAACCAACCAGATGAGCAACCAACACAGCTTTCGAATCCGGGCTTCGAGTACAGGACCAACGTCACCTCCGACAACTTCTGACTTTACCCCATGGCGTTGAATGGAATCCCTTTTTCCATTCTTTTTTTAATGTCTGAATTCATGTCGTAGTAATTAATTTCTAGTCATTTCAATGTAAATGACTTTAACTCAATGCATGTTACATATTAAATATGCCAATTTAATTATTTGTTGCTTGAATAAATTGTAATATTGTAGAAAATATATAATAAAAAATGATTAGTCCTTCATTCCCGGAGAGTCACATAATATTCCTTTATTAGAATTATAATTAAGCTATTTAATTAAGGGTACAAGATAAGAGTACGAGAGAAGCTCCTCTCGGAGAGCGGCCACAGTTTTCTCCTTGGAGGCAAACCGGTCCATGAGCCAATTCCAGTGGACTGCGTCCATCCCTTCCGGAAATGTTGTGAGGAAGAGGGTCGGAGTGTAAGTCGAATCATAGTCCACCTGTGACATTACACAAATGGACCGTGTCAACGATTAATTTTTCCGCAAATGATTATTGAGTTGTTTTTTAGGAATTAGTTTACCATCGCCTTCTTCATGACAGCCAACTTGCCATTTCCCGGAATTTTAGATGAACCGCTGAAACCAATTCCCGAATCCTCCCAAACTCCACTCCCTTCCTGACGCACACTTCGAAATGAGCCTCACTCTCTTTTAGCTTGACATGTTGGCCGCAGACACATTGGCTAAGTAAAATGGGCAAGCCAAACACAATAAACAGTGTACCTTGGCCAGTGCGTTCATCAAGGAGCGCAGTTTGGAACTGGAGGTGCCACCATCCTCGCCCATGACAACAATGCAGTTGTAGAATCCAGGCGCCTGGATGACACCCAACAAGTCCGCCCCATTCTCCAGGATGTACTTGACAACAGCCCCCTTGGAACCAAACCTAAACCTGTAGACAGATTTAAACAATGCTGTTTATAAATATAATTGAAATGTTGAAGGATATTTAATTTTAAAGATCTCACTTACTCTCGAGGCTGAACAACAGGAACATTGGCAATTGCAATTATTGGGAATCGAGCGACATGGTTCGATTTGATGCGGCATTCGAAAAAGTTGGCCTCGTCCCGCGTGTCAATCAAAATGTACTGTCGATTGATTACTAGATAATTATTTGGCGGCGCCGCTGTCAAAAGAGTGTTCAAAGAGGCTGGTGACATGATCTTGAAGGGAGCCAAATCATTCTGTTGTCCTGTGGGAGCCGCAGGCGTTTTGTCTTCCGTTTTACGTTTCTTGGCGGTGTCCTGTGATGATGACGCAGGAGTGGGGGCGTTGACACTGAAAACCTTGGTGATTTTGAGAGTAGAAGTTGAGGTTTTTGGCGTCATGTTGCCTCCGAGTTTTTCTGGTTTTTCAGAACAGCCACAAGTACACAAATTTACTAATTAATGGAGAAATAATATTCAATAGTCAGTTACTGAATAACAATTATGTTTAAGAAAATTATATAAGTTAGGAGTTTCTGGATTAAATTATTCTGCTGAGCAGAGTCTGCACAAATGAAGGTAAACAAATGTGGACCAATGGTGAGAAAACAGTGGGATTTTCCACCACTGTCGCCAAACAAATGTGAACAAAAGCTTGTTCCTTTCCTGACGCGGCACTGACTCTGAGATTCGCCACTTCTTTCCAAGTAAATAAGTTATTCATTTTAAATTATTTTATAAAAAATTATTTAAAATTAAGAATTTATTTTAAAATATTTTACTCCACATATCATATCGTTACCTACATATTTACATATCTTTTGCAGTCGTAAAAATTCAAAACTTTGGTAGTCAAAAAAATCCTTAATTTTATTTATTTCATTAAATAACTTGTCTCGAGATGCCCCAGCTTCAAGTCTACGAATCAGTAACTGCCAAAAGGTTAATTAACAGTATAATAGCTCGAATTTATACTACAAATATGCTGAATGTATATGATCATTTGATTGTCTTATTAAAATAAAATTATGAGTATTTATAAGCCAACAATAATTTGTGCTGCAGTTAATTAATTGAATCATTTCATAAAAACATGGGAATATGGTTAACCCAATTGTTCAATGAAGACTATTAATTTCTACTTGAAACACAAATTCTTACGATATCCCACTGCAAAGATGATGCGGAATCCGCATTGCGGATTATTGTAGGTTTCTTGTGGCCAAGCTAATTTCGAATAGCAATAAATTAAAAATCACTCTCACTCTCAGTTTACAACCCTTCAGTTCATTCTTGGAGAGGTATCAACTTTTTTATTTTAACAAATATAATTACTTTTCCCACAAACATTTCCTGAATAATGTTAGAAAAACGTACGTCCTTCGCTGAGCCACCGTTGCCGTATTTCCTGTGAAGCCTACACACAATTTAGAACAAAAAAGAAAACGTCGAAATAATTAATAATTGCGTTTCTGAAACGGTATTTAATGAAACAGGGAGAATCTTTTATCTACGGATTTTGTCGCACCTCAAATTCGGCATCCACACTTTTCAGCTTGGGCATCTGGAGCAGGGCGTGGCTGAACGTGAAGTCCGAGAAAAAAGGACTCGGGATGCTCTCCGGATCATCCGACAACTCTCGGAAGTCGTCAAGTGAAAATCTGACTAGCTCTATTAGCAGCACAAAATAAAAGCAATTAAATCCTTGCCCGTGATAATTATAATTAAACTGAACCATTCTGTATTACAGTTTTAGCTCACCTTGTAGATTCTTGATGGAAGCAGCGTTTTCCGTCCCATGTTTAATCCTGGGCCAAATACTTGGGCGCTGTTTGGTTACCTCGACCATTCTGATTGGCACTCCAGTGAGGATCGAGTCCCAGTCGTTGGTCGACTTCTCAGGCTTGACGCTGCGCACCCGGATTTTCAATTCCGTTAACTGCCGCATTTCCTGGAATACATACTCCAGCCCACTGGTGTCCTCTTTCGAGACGCCCAGCTCCAACTTGCGCAAGTTGGGAAACGCAAGGTTGGCCATTTGCATTACTTTCGCGTTGACGCTGACGAGAAACTTGTCCAGCTCGGTGTCGGCTACATTTTCATCCACCAAAAGCAATTCCAAACTTGTCACAGAATCCAATTTTGAATGGTCGGTCCACCTCCGGAATATGTCGACAGTTTGATCATGCAACCTTAAAGTACGCAGCTTTGGAAAGCAGGCGGGAAGAGAATGGGAGATCTCCTCCTCCAGATCGGCGGTTATGGAGGTGATGGAAAATTCCTCCAATTGTTCCATGACAGGAAAACTGATCCTGTTGGCGTCACGCGGAGGTCCTCGATAACAATCTAAATCTACAACTGAAAGCGTTTTCAGCGTAAGTCGGCAATTATCCAGAATCCGAAAGAATAGCCCATACCTAAGGAGAACCGTTTTCAAGATCAAGGTCAACGAGGTCAGGTTGAGACGTGGAGGAATCGCTAAAGCCTCTAGGTCTGGTGTGATCACTGCGCCTTCAATGGTCAACTTGGTCAAGTTTGGAGGAAGTGTAACCGACGCCAAAATGGGCAGAGGTGGACGCAGCAATGAATACCTTTGGGGAGGTCGCCAGAAGAAGTGCACCTCGATCAACGTTGTGGTGCCACTCAAAATAGAGTTAATCAGGTAGGAAATGACCTTCTCGGACGAAACGGTAACTTGATTCATTGGATGGGAACCAGGTACACCAACACCCCGGGGCGAAACCGTTACTTTTAATTTTTTGAGATGTGGAAGTGTCCAGCTTGGAAGCTGACTTTGAAACGCCTGTCCAAATTCGTTGGCAACACTTCGTATTTCAACAATTTGGGATCCACAGCGAGTCAAGCAGTTGGAAAAACCTTTCACAGTTTCCGGTTTCCCGATGTCACCAGCAATTTTCAGCCCCAGTGGAGGAGTACGTCCGTTGACAAGAGCGGCGTTGGTGGCAAATGTATTCATGGTCCCACCAAAATTCTCGCGAGATCCACCGATAACAAGAGTGTACAGAGGTTCGTGGGCCTTCCAGAGAATCCTGAGGACATTGTCGTTCCAGCTGGACTGGACAAGTCGCAGATTGCAAGCGGTCCGCCGGTCCACTCCATCCGCTCCAATGATGGCGTGCTTGAGAATCTCCTCCAGAAGCTGAGGGGATATATAAACAAAATGGCGCACAGTCAATAGTTTAAACTCTCCACAAAATATGCTGAATGTCAATCATCAATCATCAAACAATATAATCTTCAATTCTTACTGAAGGGTTGTCCAAAACTTGGAAGAAAACGGACTGCTCCTGGAGTCGAGACGATGACCTGCTGTTCCACCGGCACTGTCGAGCACGGGTCAACCTTGATGATTGGGGCGGTGACATTCGGTTAGTTGTGGTAACCTTTTTCTACAAAAAATGCGATTTAGAAAAAATCGACAATTAAATTAAACTTTAAACTTCAACAACACTTTAATTATTATTATAGTTGCTACCATAGTCAACTGGTAACTAGTAACTCTTTTAATCAGTTAACGAGAAAACTAAAGCGAAAGCAGAATGATGACCTAAGTAAGACCTAGTTATCGCCAACGCATAAAACTAATTAATAATTTAAAAATATATATAAGCCGTTCTGATAATCTCACTCACCTTCTACCTTGAATTAACTCACTACCGCAACTGATGACACACAAAACTCAAATTCAATTAGCAATCGACAATTAATAGTTATTTTGATGATTACTCTCAACTCGCAGTGTCGCAGTAATATTCTTCGACCCTTATCCAATATCAGCTGTTGGAATCAATCCTACTCATAATTTCGGAGCTCAGAGCTTCCAGTTCTTCCCGCTCGCAAGAATCTCTTCTATGGGGTATATTGCTACTGTGTGTTTGTTGATAACGGTTACAGCATTTAACTATCGTTGTCACATTGATATTTCCGACAGGCAACAGTTATTAAGGGATTTGTGTTTGTCTGTCATTTATTAAATTAATACCATAATTGAAAGCGTCAAGTTGCCCCAAAACTGTCATTTTTACGAATAGCCTTACTCAACTAGCGATGAACGATAACTTCATCAAAAAAGGATCTGGCTTCTGGTGAACGTGTGTCATGTGAAGCCCTTGCTTGCTGAAACCAGGGCGAATAGAAAATAATCAAATTATATGGCTTTTTTACGCGTGGGGTACATTGAGAATATAATTAATTTAATTACTATATTCGTTCATTCAACTTTCGCGATTGCTGTAATATTTAAATATAATGATTCAATAAATTACCTTGTGCTAACACAACCTTCCTTTCCACTTCAATTTGGTTCTGTCTGTGAGCATCTTTAAAGCTGATTGACCCCCCTAACATTTTCATCTCTTCGATTTCATTTATATTTTCGCCCCATATTGGGGCTAACATGAAACGGTTAATTGCCAAGTTTCAGCCCTCTCCTCCTTCGCTGGTAAAACCTAAAAGGCTACCCAGCCAACCTAAGGTTGAAGGTTTATCTTAAATCTGTCGGTGTTTTAAAACACCGACAGATTTAAGATAAACCTTCAACCTTAGGTTGGCTGGGTAGCCTTTTAGGTGTGTCGGTGCATGTGTATGTTACTTTAAATTGGAATATATACCCACAAAGCCTAAGAGTCTTATAGGCTAAGACCGTTCTATGTAATGACATGGTCGAAGACACCAAAACTCATACGCAAACATCAAGAGGCTGCCTATAATAATTGATAATGGAATTGAATGCAATTTTTAAGAGCATCGTGTAGGGCCGAAATATTTTGGTCAGGAAAAGCTTATATACAAACTGTTGTATCAGTCAGGTTTTAAAAACTTTTCATTAAGACAGTTAACGCATATTCACGCAATCAATATTTTATATTAATTTTGTTATTATTTAACCAAATTAATTTAAAAAAGAACAATAATTGCCAATTTGAAACAAAAAGAACAATTTGAAATAGGTAAACTTATTCGCTGATTTCTTTCACAAATTATCTTGATCGGTGTCCTTGTGAGCACGGCGAAGGTTCTGGGCCAAGTCGGCAGAAAGGAAATATGCCTTGTCGCAGATTTCGCAGCGATGCTCCCTCTCCCCGTCGTTATGCAGCCGTTGGCGGTGCTGATGGAGCATTTGATTACCGGCGAAGCACTTATCACAGTCCTGGCAAAAGTAAGGCTTCTCGCCAATGTGCCTCAGAAGGTGGTCATCCCACTTACCCTTGGTAGCGTACTCGTTGTCGCAAAATACGCAAGCGTGGCGATCGCCAACGTCTTCACCGTGAACCTGGCGCCGATGAGCTTGGAGATTATGCCGTTGGCGGAAGTCAGCAGAGCAGCGGGAACACTTGAAGGCCCTCTCGAACACTGCCAGCGAATTCCCGATCGCACAAGTCACACGAATACCATTTCTCGCCAATGTGTCCAAGGATGTGACGGTTAAGAGTGTTCTGCTGCCCAAATCTCTGGCCGCAGAAGATGCACTCGAGCGGTTTATCAGGACTGTGGGTCCTTTGATGGAGTTTCAAGGTATCCTTGCGAGCAAACGCCTTTTTACAGAGTTGACATTCGAACGGTTTCTCTTTAGTATGGGTCCTCAGGTGCTTCGTAAGATCGTTGAAGTTCCAGAAGGACTTGGGGCAGTGGGGGCACTTGTTCGGCTTATCGGCATCCGAACTGGAGTGCTTGGACTTCTTGTGGGCCTTCAAGTGGTGAATGAGTTTGAAGACACGCTGACACCGGTCACAAGAAAATGGTTGAGCATCGCTGGGAACCACTGCGCGTTTATTGAGTCCATCCGTCCGGGCGGACTTTTTCATGGCCACTCTCCTTCCGGAAGTTGGTGCCATGGCCTTGGCTCCTTCTCTTGTTCTCTGCCAATATTCAATGTAAAGAAACGAAAAATTCAGTACTTAATTAACTGAATAGTTACTAATAATATTTAATGAATCAGAATCAATAAATAATCCGTGAGAACAGGCCCGTACCCCCGCTGGAGAGACATGGAGAGTTCTCTCCAGGCCGGACCAGTTGAGCGGCCGTACCAATCAACTGACTGACAAAATAGATGCGTAGAAAAAAAGTAGAATCTGAGGAATTGAACAGTCTGTAGAATTGTACGGCCTAAATAACTGTATGGATTCAAGAAATGAACGACTTGAAAGATTGTACGGGCTAACAATTGTAATGCTTAAACTTGTATAAACTGGAAAATCGTCCGGCCTAACATATTGGTCGACCTAAAAATTAGACCGGCCCAGAAAACTTTGCGGCCTAAAAGATTGTGGTATGAAAGATAGCTTAAAAGCCTGTACTACATATAAATTGTATGAACTGAAAAATTGTCTGACGTAAAAAATGTCCGGCCTAATAAAATTTACGACCTGTAAGATTCTACGGCCTAAACAATATACTAGCTAAATACTTGTGCGGTTTAATAAACGGAACGGTCTAAACAATGCAGGACTAGTTGAATTAATTGGTTGAGATAATTAAAATATACATGTTCAATTATGTAACTAGAAAATTACGATAAACGGCCGGATTTTTTGTGTCTAATAACTACAAATGTAGAAGCAGAAACCAATGAAATGACGAGTGATTGAACGATTTCATTGATGTTCTACGACCGTCAACACTTACGGCATTGTTGACTTCGTTGCAATATTGATAGCATATAACCGACTGGCGCTTAAACATTTTCCAAGTATACGTCCCAATTAATCTTCACTAAGGACTTCTTAGTAAGAAGTTGGAAGATAACAGTTTCAGAAATTTCAATGGTAACTTATTCAGATAAGTGTAATCGATGTCTAAGGAAAATCATACGATTGGAGTCTAATGGTTGATTATATGTTTTAAGCGACTCATATTAATATTAGTGTTGAAAGTGCACTCATTTTTAGAAGTTTAGATTTAACTTTGTAATTTTAGTTATATTTGTATTCCCCTTTTAGAAAAAATGTTTACATACAACTGACATAAAATATGCAAATGACTACTCATTCATTCACTGACAACTAATAAATTGAAAAAAAATATGGAAAACATGTCGATAAAATGGGAAATGTATTGAGAATATTCAACATCGCATCCATGTATTGGGATTCAGAAACGTTGCCTCAAATTTTGATGGAACTCGAAGCTGCTAATAAAGTGTAGAAGCATTAGCATGTCAAATAGAACAGCTGCTTAAGCTAGGATTTGTGAATGTATAATTTTGTTATCGTAAAATGTTTGGAAAGGCAGTACAATACTAAATACGAAAGGATCACCAAATAGCAATGTTACTTATATTTTTGGAAGGCCGATCACTAAAGCTTCCTCTCCAGGCCAACAATTTGAGCGGATCGGCACTGCGTGAGAAAGTTATGAAAGTTAGCTTCATAAATTCTAATTACTGATTATCGGCAAAGTTTAATTATTATAATTACGCTTACCGAACTTATTTCGTATTCGGACACCAGGTGGGCAGACGCAAACAGAAAACGAGTAACAAAATAAGATTAGTTCAGTGCTTAAAACTATTACCCTTGGCAGCGTAAGTTTGTGGAAAAAAGTCCTCAGTTTCACATTATTATGGTACCGTGTTCATATGACGTGATCGCTTCTGTTGCCACCCCACCTCCATCATTAGTTTCCTCATTCGGATTTCCAGTGCAGAGTATGTAATACCAGGTCATTCAATAAGTACTTGCAGCATATTAAGGCCCGTGTATCTCCGACAATAAGCGGTATCATGCAAAGTGGTATATCGCAAAAAATAGAGCAAACCTTGGCGATTTTGGTGCAACAGCTAATACTGTCACGCACAACCCAGTTACTAAACAGATCCCGCCTTAACTGGATCAATGATTTCGCACAGGAAATTCACCAACTTTTTCCCAAACCTCTCTCGTATGTACCGTGTAATTAGATTACTGTCCCGTGGTACATTTTTGATAAACATGTCCTACAGTATCATCTACCGCTGAGACCAGATTAATTCAGAAGCATGCGTCGTAGGTATCCGCCGGTGAAAATGCATCAGTAAGTGCACCCGATTTTTTCTGAATCTTGATACAATTTCTATTTGATTAGTCCTACATCCCACAAACATGAGTAAATTTCTATAGTATTATTGTGGAAACAAAGTCAACATTTGCCCAAGGGGGTATATATACTAGGTTCGGAGCATCAGACACTTTTGACCAAAATTCCGCCATATTGAATTATGACGTAGACTCCAGCGGTTAGCATTACCAGCATAGGATATTCCTCTCCGTGTTTTAAATCGTCCGATTGATCATGAAAATCAATTCATGGCGTGAGAATTAGCCAAAATTGTGCATGTCAACAAGGAACAAGCTGATTTTTACGCTGGTGCCTACGTCACAATCATCATCATCATCATCACCTACAGATTTTTGATGTGCTTTGTTGATGTGCCGTGGGTTGCATTTGCCATTATATTGTGGCAAGCTAACTAAGCTGTACCCTGTTGTAGTTCGTAAAACGACGATAAGCATTTCTGTGCATGATGACATTCCACTATAGTAATGTGCGGTGCCCGCATACGTACAACGTAGCACTTTTCCTGCCATTCAAAGCACTTTTAGATACTCCAGATAAAATGTATTATAGGGCTGCTTTTGTTATTCAAATATCATTGTAGTTGTTTTGTAGGCACGAGTTCAAAAACTAAATTTATGTCTGGAATTCTGAAAAAATCTTGAAAAAAATCCGACTCAAATTTTGTCGGCTCATACCTCAGAAAGGGAGAAGGCTCGATTAATGGTATTTTGCACAGGTATTCCTGGGACAGTTCCCTAATATCGTACAAAACTCGGACGTCCTACGTTTGCATGCGTCTGACCTATACGGCTTTGAGTCACTGCAACTACTTTTTGAATGACCTAGTAGTTACGCCTTCCAGCATGTTGGTCCCACCCTCTAGTCACCATCAAAAAGTGTCACATTTGTGGTGGACACCGCTCCCAGACGGTGGGTGTCGTTCATCGTTCCACCTACACAGTCAAGTCAGACAAGGAAATGCAGGAGGAGGACGCCTCCTCCCAAAATGAGAAACCATCCCCTGAATATGGCCTCAAAACTGGTTGAGCATTTTCATTGGCTATTTTGGATCAGCTCTGTTCATCTCGGCATCGCATCGCCTGCTGTCTGTGGAATTCCGTCTGTTTTCGGTGACTTTGTTGAGGCCGACTGGATCATTTTTAATTGCAATCCGAGCAACTTTTGTGAGAGCAGACAAGAGAAATCGTTCATTCGACTGCGCACGCAAGCTCAAGCAATTAAGTTGCTGCTGAAGGAGGTGGGGTGGCAACAGAAGCGACCACGCCATATGAACATGGCACCATAATAAAGTGAAACTGAGGACTTTTTTCCACAAACTTACGCTGCCAAGGGTAATAAAACTTTCAACTTTATCGATTCGACTGACAAATAATAAAATGGACTTGACGATAATTAGTTGTACAAAAACTCCACTGACTTGACAAATTAGTGGTAATCACCAATTAGTAGGAGACTAAGAATTTAAAAAGTATATCGCAATTTCTGATCCAACATCCTAGTGCACTGAAAATAAGTGCTTTTTTCTCGGGCGCATTTCCGCAAAGAAACTAAAATACGGGCAAAAAGTTTGCCACTGTCGTCGTTCTAGGACATATTTCTCAACTAGCCATTTACAGTTGACTGTTTTATTAGGTATGTACTTACAATGAACAGTCACGATATGCATTGTGCACACTAATTAATTACATTATACGACGGGTAGGTAATATCATTGGCACAATTACTGTTAAATGTACCAAAAATATGATTACCGAAACTGCCTGTAAGCATCTTGAGGTCCTTATGTGTTACCTTGTAAGGTGCTTGGGCACGGCGTGTGGTCCCTGTAATTTAATAAGTTATGCTTGTTCTATGCGGTGTGATGGTCGAAACCAGACATGAATTTTCATTAAAAAGTTGGGGGCCAACCAAATGGTATGAAATCTTTGTTCATCATAAAGCCTGCAGAACTATGCATAAACATTTCGAATAATGTTGACAAAACTTCTCAATTACTTAAATTGCACACTACTTACTGGTGATAATTAATTAATTACAATAATTTGAACTAGCATTAAAACTTGTAGAAAATCAGGTTATATTTAGTTTTTGTCATATGCTGTGTCCGCAATGTCATTTTGTCATCACTAGTTAATTACAATTAACTGTTTGACGATGATTAGGGCAATCATTATTTAACATAATATTGGACAGAGTTCTGTAAATGTATGATGTGCAACACATGCATTTTTCATTTTCATGAATTATAATTGATGTTGAACTTGCTTGTAATGAAGTAACTGGGTCATTAAGGGTAATTATAAATTAATCAAATGGAAATACTGAAACTTATTATGCTTGCGTTAAGTAAACCTTTTATGGATATTCATAAAATGAAATAAGATTTTCTTTGAAATCCCAGGTCTCAAGGTCACTCATGAATACATTTTATTGCTCCTGTCGGCATGATTGCGAAACAATACGATTCCATTGATTTGATTGTCATATATTCAGTCTATGAGCAGGGGGGCCAGAAATGAGCAGGATAGTAGGAATGTGTTTGCATTTTTATGACTTAAAATCTAAAGATATGTACATAAAGATGTCCGTAATTGGAAACTGTAATAATGTGAAATAAAATATTTTTTATTAAAAATCTCTCCATTTCACATTCTGGGAAAGAAATGGCGAATCTCACCCTGCCCCGTCAGAAAAGAACAATTTTTTTCTGTTCGCATTTATTGGTTCCATGAATTTGGCGACATTCGTGAAAAACCTCACCGACTCTTTTTCTCTCTTGTTTTCCATCGTGTGCTCCTCCGTACATCTCTGCACTTTCTGTCTGCTGTGTTCTGAAGATAATTTTATAAACAATTCCATTTAATTTTCTTGTTTCGTGCGTTTAGTTTTTTAGTCACTGACTGTTCAATATTCTTGCTCTTTTAATTACTGTTAACTTACTTGTGGCTGTACTGACTGACTAACCTTTGGCGCTCACGAAAATAATGGACACGCCACCAGCACCACAACGAAGACCGAGGAGTAGGGCAGATGTGTTAGAAGAATCGATCATATCGATAATCAACATGTGTGCTTATCAGCAGACTACCTTAGCAGCTGCTCCTACAGTCACCGTTTCCAGTGGGAACGCCCCCACTCCTGCGTCATCATCACAGGACACCGCCAAGAAACGTAAAACGGAAGACAAAACGCCTCCGTCTCCCACAGGACAACAGAATGATTTGGTGCCCTTCAGGACCATGTCAGGAGCCTCGTTGAAAACTCTTTTGACTGCCGCACCCCCAAATAATTGGCAAGTGATCAATCGGCAGTACATTTTGGTTGACACGCGAGACGAGGCCAACTTTTTAAAATGTCGTGTCAAGTCGATCCATGTCGCTCGATTCCCGTTGAATCCCGACGCTGTTGTTCAAGAGTAAGTGAGATCATTAATTAGTTAAATGCTCTTTAACAATCCGGTAAATTACTGGCGGTAATCTTTAATTGTGATTCATTTCTTTTTTAAATCTTTCTCCAGGTTTGGTTCGAAGGGCGCTGTTGTCAAGTATTTCTTGGAGAATAGGTCGGACTTCTTGGATGCTCTCCAGGCGCCTGGATTTTACAATTGCGTTGTCGTCCTGAGCGAGGACGGTAGTACCTCGAATTCGAAACTACGCTCCTTAATGAACGCACTGGTCAAGGTAAGCTGTTAACCTTGACCATTTAATTAGCTAATTGGTGATAAGTAATTGTTATTGTTCATTTCAATTAATTTAATTTCTCTCTGAATTAAAGTGGAACCAGAATGCTCGGACGCCCATCTACCTACTCGAGGGAGGAGTCCGGGCATTTTTGAACCGGTATCGTGAGCTGTCTGTGTTTGGTATGGTTGAGCAGCCGGTGGTACTTGCCACAGGCTCCACTACCACTTCAACATCCGCCAACCCTTCTCCCGAGGACTATCTCAAGCACCTTGACGCCATCATCGTCACCTCCAAGGTTCTCATAAAGCTTGCGAGTAAATTGAAGTCGCTTTTGCGAGACATTGAGCTGGAAGCCCTGAAACTGGACGTGATTCCGAAAGCACTCATGTGTCCAGCCTGCAAGAAGTTCTATACCGGACAAATCCTACTTTGCGACAAGGGACACAGCGTATGCTCGGGATGTCACTCCAAGAAGGAGCTGAAGATCTGCTGTCAGGATCAGTGTGGAGCCCCCATTTCTGGAAACATTCGGAACAGGTCTTTGGAACAAATGATGACCATAGAGATAACCCTCAAGTGTGTCTGCGGGGAGCAGGTCAAGCCGACGGAGGGCAGGGACCACTTGGAAGTGTGCATCCGCAGGGGAAAGGACTTTGGGAGGATTCAACAACTTGTCGCTGCGGTCCATCTACAGATACGGGCGGAAAATGAAAAATTGCTCAACTTGAGAAAGGCGATGGTAAGGAGTAAGGACACGTTTAAAAAAATTACCGCAGAACATTTATTTATTGTAATTAATTAATTATTGGCACGAATGGTTTTGTGTACTTTCAGGCGGACTACGAATTCAACTACATTCCGAAAGTGTTTGAGGACAAAATTCCGGAACTGATGGGCGCAGTCGCTTGGGGCAGGCATATTGTTCTTCGGGCAGAGAGGGAGAAAACTATCGCCTCCCTCAACGAGGAATTGCTCTTGTTAGCAACAAATATTTAATTTATGGATTCTATTGTTGATCGAACAAGTCCTTAATGTAATCAAGTGTCACTGACCATTATCCATTTAAGTTTTTGTGGAATTTCCAAAGCCTTTATTGTATCACCAACAGTTTGATTGACTTTTGTATACTAATTGATTATATTTCGTTGTTTTTTTCTAATTGTGGTAACTACTCTACGGTTGTTTGTATTGTATGTCAATATATTACTTGTGTTGTTAATTATTATAAGCATAATTACTACAATACGCCAAAGCATAATTAACTTTGTGACAAAGAAATTGTTCATTGGGGCACTGTGAGAACCTTAACGATAAGATGTGCTATAGATAGTATTCGATTGATGAATATCAATTATTCATGTATTCTTATTGTTATTATCTAAGTTCGAGTTTATTAACCAAGCCTATGTTTAAAAATACGTATAATTACTAAACTATTATTGTAATGGTGTTCAATTTAAAGGAGGAAATGTAAAAACAAATGTAAAAGTATTTACTTTTCAAGAGCAGTTTATTTTTTACTTCTTCCAATTATTTTTTAGACTTTTGCATATAAATCATTTCAGAAAGAATTCAGTTTCTTGCCAATTAATTAATAATTTGTCTATAATACTTCATTTAGAATTATGAGCAAAGTGAGGAGCGAGATGACCTGATTCCCAAAACTTGGGACTGGCAAGCCTGTTTAAATATTAAAGCGATTTCCACATCATAAAGTAACCACCTTAAGTTAATTGATAAAAATTAATTGTAACATGTGGCTCATATATCCGTGAGACTTACGTTCAATCCTTCGACGGTGCCGGTCAGGTCAAGTCCGGCGCGTCTGAACTCTCCAGTCAAGCATAGGAAATACTAATTTAAGCAGAAATGAGTCTGGCATTAGTTAAAGTATTTTAAATTGTATTTGCTTTGCACATGATTGCACAATTAATTATTAGAACTGACTCCGGGAAGCTTGGCCTGATTGCTGCAACTAGCTTGAATTGTGTTGACGTTGTTCAAGGGTCCGCCAAATTGTTGGGTTTGGCACTTGACAAATTGCTCCTTGCCCTGCGAAATTTAAATACGAAAAACTATGTTAAAAATACCTTCTCACTTAAATAATTAAATCGTATCACTTATATTAAAACGTCTAACGTACTGGGAAGTTATCGTAACATCTAAAGAAGCCGTCGATAAGAGTTTGGTTGCTTCGGTTGGCTTGCCCGTCGGCGTAGCACAGCTTTCCCACAATCTTGGTCGTGGAGGCGATGACGCCACAAAGCTTTCCAGCGTCGACGACAACCGCTGCGCCAAATACGCAGGCCAACAGAATGGAAACGGTGACTCCAGCCTTCATTTTGAAAGGATCTTTTTTATTCAACTTTTTAATTATTTATTATTGATTTATTAGATTGAAGCTAGAGGCAGATTTAATGTGACTTGAATCATGAAAATCACGCACATTTTATACCCAATCAATTCCGCATTCAAACGGAGGTGTTTAATGATTGACGTTTCCAGTACCAAAGGGACACTAAGTTTAATCATTTTTTAACGTATGTAAATTTACTCACATGCAATCGATGTACATAAATGCAATCATTCATATCCACGCTTTCCGGAATATTTGCAAAGCTGCAACTGAATCAACATTTGGTACTTTTGATTGAAAATGCTTGCTTTAAATCTTTAACCAATTTGCATTTATGACAACATCAATTTTTGTATGCACAACTTGCAAAAAATGGGTACGTGATCAAACCGATGGTTACATATTTAATCTTTAGTTAGTAAAATTGATGAATCAGATCCTATAATGTTGGCATTCACCTTCAAACAACTACAAACGTCCATGTAACAATATAGTGCATAGACACGGATATCCTAGACTAGGATTCCTAGTCTCTAATCACGTGCCCAGGGAATTAAATGGAAATGACTCATATAGGGAAATAAATGTGCACTTTTCTTGTAATGCCCCAACCTAAATGATTAACTTGAGTTTAGATTTACCACGATTATCCCTTGACAAACAATTATCATACGACCTTTCGTACCTTACCTCGGGTAACGTAAATTAAAAAAATACATAGGTACATATGTATATTACATACATATACATACATTATAAATGTGCTAAGATTTTCAAAGTGTACGAAGAATCGGTTTACGCATCATCCGCATAACGCAAAATATTAATTTTATGGTGATTTGTTTTTGGAAAATACAACGGATTTCCCAAACTGCCCCACTATAGAATGATGATGATGAATGGTGAGAACCTGAGTGGCTTTCAATCGAACCCACTGGAAGAAACGCCCAGAAACCGTTGGTCGCCATTTTTGGTCTATAAATTTCGCATTCGACTGGACATTAGTCAGTAGGCTTATCGCAGAGTTAATATTTTGGCAAATTGGAAGATGTGAGCCCTGAGAATATTTAGATGTAGAAAAGGAGTACAGGTTATGTGAAAGTTGTAAGAAATTCAGGTTCCAATCTATGCAGGTTCTCTATATGATGATGTGTGCATCAGGATGTCAGGATTTACATAATTTTTATCCTCACGTTACGTGAGTCAAGTAAGTAATTTAAGACTTATTATTTCATACTTTTTAGTAGAGGGTTCATTGGTTCATATGCTGAAGCTTATTTTTTATTTTATAAATAGAAATTATAAATTGCTCATAAAAATCTAATATATTTTTCGATAAACCGGTAAAATACAAATGTTTTGTTTAATAAACGATCAATTTATTTATTTCCAATTAGTTTATGACATTTTTGTTACTAATCATTTCAGCAAAATATCAATAATTTATATCGAATGATTAACTGATTTCAATAGTCCATCGTAATCCTTTCAGCTTAATGGCAAAGGGAGCGAGATGACCGGATTCCCAAAACTTGGGATTGGCAAGCCTGTCAAAAGGTTAAAAGATTTTCTTCACATTAAGTAAAGTACCTTAAAATTATCAACCAAAAATACTTCTAATTGCAGCTCATATGTATGTCTGCGACTTACGTTCAATCCTTGGACGGTACCGGTCAAGTCGAGACCAGCGCTTCTGAACTCCTTGGTCAAGCAGAAGAAATACTGAATACAACGTTAATTAATATTTCATCAGTTAATTGTCCTCTTTGCACACATTTTGAAGAATGAATTATTTCAACTTACTCCGGGAAGCTTGGCCTGGTTGCTGCAACTAGCTTGAATTGTGTTGGCATTGTTCAGGGGTCCACCAAATTGCTGGGTTTGGCACTTGACAAATTGGTCCTTGCCCTAAGGAATTTAAATACGTAAAATTAAGTTAATTGGACCGAGCAACTTAACTAATTAAATGCTATCATTTTTTGAACTCACTGGGAAGTTATCGTAACATCCGAAGAATCCGTTGATAAGAGTTTGGTTGCTTCGGTTGGCTTGCCCGTCGGCGTAGCACAGCTTTCCAACAATCTTGGCTGTGGAGGCCATAACGTCACAAAGTCTCGCGGCATCAACGACAACTGCTGCGCCAAAAACGCAGGCAAAGAGAATGGAAATGGTGACTCCTGCCTTCATTTTGAAATATTTTTTTTTTAGAATTTTAGGTTATGGAAACTGATTAGTTCTCAAGATGAGAGTTGCAGATTTAATGTGACTTCAACTAGAATATCACAGACTTTTTATACCCCGATAAATCCGCGTTGCACGACAAATGATTGACGTTTTAGTTTAAAAAAATACAGCATTTTAGTTAATGTTTGTTTTAATCATGTCTGCCACTATCGTTATCCGCCATCCGGTTACTGTTTACCCACGTGCAAATCTTTCATTTTCTGAGGCGGATCCGACATCTGTAGACTCTCAGCAACAAAGCAACTGAATCAACATTCAGTTCAAATTACAAACAATTTAAAATCTGGTACCACTTGCGTAAATGGCCTTGACATTTTTTTTGTTTGCACAGATTGTATAAGTCAGAAGATCAGGAGGAGATGGAGGGAGCAGTAACACCTCCGCCTATCACCTCCACGTTCCTACCACCTCCACGTTCCTACCACCTCCACGTTCCTACCACCTCCAAAGGAACTGTACGGCCGTTACAAAAATAACTTTTATTGTTCCATCTGCTTAGAAAGTTTCACGGGAGACCTGGAGTTTTTGAAGAGTGTAAAATCCAGGGAAGCCACTTACCTTTAATTTGTTAGTCTGGTGGGGAAATATTTGGGGGAAGATTTTCAATCAACGCAAAGGGCGCTTCTTCGGGAAAAACGTCACCAGGAAAAACTCTTCGCCTCAGTCTACCGCTCAGTTTGTGAAGGATGTCTGGAGTCATTGGGAAGATTTTGCAAACTTTTTGGAGAATTGTAGGAGATCCAAATGAAGCTGAACGCTGAGATTCTAGCGATAAGCAAAATGTTCGAGAAGGATGAGTGGGATCAGAGGAAACGGAGGCTTCAGAATACGGTTGGCAGAGGAAGAATGCGTCCTGTGGTCGTAATCAATCAGGCAATTACATCAAAGAGTAAGACAGTTTATTGTTTACTTTATATTCCATGTAACTAATATTAAAACTAAACCTGGTGATGATTAATTTTCTTTTTTCTGAATGGCTGGAGGAATTTTTCTGAACCCCCAAGTTATCCTGAAGCCGTCATCAGCTTTCAGGGAAGGAGAAGATTATTCGAGTGCGTGTCCTGAAAGTAGCACGGCACCCCATACCGCCGCTAGAAGCGATTTGATTTGTGGAAGCTCCAGTTTCGCGAAATTGTTGGGCTTGCAAAACATTCAGATTTGTTTGACCTGTGACAAGTACTTCCGTTCCAGTGCAGAACTGCAGAAACACAAGCAGGCCTATCACTACAACAGAAAGCAGGAACCTTCAACTTATCAACTTAACCAACAACCGTCAACTTGTCCACGTACACCCATGCCAACTCAGACAGTCAAGGATGCTCCAAGCCAGGTTCTGGATGATGAGAGTCTTGATGACCATGGCGATGGCGGCACGACGATGGGTCCTTACCCTAGTCCCACATCAGCGTCATTCCATACTGATCCCACTGACGAAGATAATGATAACGCTTCTGACATCAAATTGGTCGCTTACCCTCCAGATCCAACTTCACCTCCTGGGGCAGCAGACATTTTTGTAGAACCAAAACAAGTTGAAGAGCCGTCAACTTCCTCCTCTACCGCCAATAAGATTCCTTTCATGGCCTCCGAGTACATTGGAAAGCACAAAATCGTCTGCAAGCAGATTAACGTCAAAACCGGAAAGACTTGCGTGGGGGTCGTGGCAAAGACTCCAACGCCACCCGCCGTGGCCTCATCGTCCCTGCCATCCTCTGAGACCTTACCTCGAGTGATTTCCATTGAGCCGCAACCTGTGAACAAGAAACCTGAGAAGTCAACTTCTGGACCACGACCAGCCCCGTACAAATGCCCCTTGGAGGGCTGCACGATGGAGTTTAAGTTCAAGTGCAGATATCAAGCTCACTACCGTCGCCACAAACTTCACGTAGAAACGCAAGCGCAAAAGAGTCTGAAGGTCTCCAACCGGAAACAAAAAGCTAAAATCTCAAAAACAAGGAAGCGAAATAGACCGCCATCACGGGATTATCCGTGTGAGGTGGAAGGGTGCAGGTGCAGAGGGGGTTTCCGTAGGAAGGAAGATCTCGAGTATCACCGGAAACTGAAGAACACTCCGGTTCAGTGTCACTTTTGCTCCAAGGACCTGCCAAGTATCGTCCAGCTTATCAGTCACGAAATGACGGAACACTCAGCTGAACAAGCACCTGCTACTGATAACCAATCCTCTAATCAGTCCTGCCCTCGTTGTCATGAAAACGTGTTCACCGTATCCCACGGTCTCCGAAATCTTTACGCCAGCGTCCACTTCCAGATTCCACCTCCGAGGCCCTCCTACCTTGATCTATCCTTCTTTTGCAACGAATGCAATCGACAATTTTCACAACTGAACAAATTCACTCGCCACATTCTCCAGTTTCACAAAGACGACCAGTCAATCCTGCACCGCGAGCTTCCTCACAAGTGCACCAGTTGTGAGCGGCGCTTCCGGTTTGAGTTCCATCTCCGCCTACACCAAAAGCGGTTCCACGAGAATGGACCTCGCTCTCTGACACAGCTTCCAGTATTCAACTGCCAGATTTGTGGAAAGGTCTACCTCAGAAACCGCTTCCGGTACGAAAGTCACATGAAGCTTCACACCAAGGACGCTTCACACCTTCCATCCTGCACGACCACTCCAAGCGTATCTCCAGCCTTCACATGCGAGCTTTGTGGAAAGCAGTTCCAAACGGAAGGGACCCTCTGGCTCCACAGACGCCAGGTTCATGACAAGAGTGTCAAGTGTGACGAGTGCGGCAAGAGTTTTTCTTCGAAGGGCTATCTCGCTTTGCATTTGAGGACCACACATCAGCCAAAATCAGAAACACAAAAAAGTTGCAAAACCGAAGAGGGGACCTTCTGCTTGCCAGATCTGTGGCAAAAGTTTACCAGGTCGGGGACTGCTCAGATATCACATGAGAATGGTCCACCCCGAGATCTCGAGCCAGTTGGAGGTGGATCCCGAGCGAGGCTGCGTTTGCGACCAGTCTGTGCAGAAAGGTGTACGGGAGAGGGGGAGTCTCAAGCGACATATGAGAAGATGGTGCCCGGGTCGTTAGCAATTAAAATATGATGGTAACAAGTAACAAGGCTTTCGAAGAGGATGTTTAAAATTAATTTGCAATTGTTCAAATTCAGATCACAATGATTATTAATAATAAATGTTTAATAAAAAAGTCAGCTTGAACTAATTGGAACTCCGTTAACCCTTAATTTATTTAAACAAACGTATTACAAAATACAATTGATCGTTTGGTTAAATTATGTATAACAGGTTGCTAATTCGAAGAGAAGGCTCATTCAGCATTCCCGGAACAAGTTTCCGCCATTTTCATTCGACCTTCACGCCAGTACGTGACGGTCTCCCGATTGCAAAAACTCTTGAGACTTCCATTGACGGTCTCGAACGTGAGCACTTGAAGATTTGGGAGCGTGTTCCAGACGGGACTCTCATGAAGCGCGTTGCGCCGCAGATAATCTTCAATCTCGACATTATTGGCGCCCACCCAAGCAACAGCAACAACCCGGGAAGATCGGCGACGGTGGCTGTTTTCTCCAGGATAGGAGGAGGTGTCCCGGAAGTGCAGATGCTGCAGGGAGGGGAGCGAGTGGAGAAAGGTGCTGAAGTGGAACACGTCCCTCCCGTCCCCCTCTAACTCAAAATACTTCACGGAGGGAACCTTGTTCTCGGGACCGGAGATGTATCTCATGGGCTCGTACGAGCACCTGGAGTGGAGAATGATGCGAAGGTGGAACAGACGGGGACATCTCTGGAGAAGGTATACGAGATCGCATCCGTGAACTTGATTACAGTCACTCATGTCCAGCGTTAGTTTGGCGAAGGCGGAGGGTACGGTCCTCATTGTCATTACCTTGTGAAAAGTGGAGTCATCCCTGAGGTGTTTCAAAAATAGTTCTTTTAGCTGGACGGGAAGGTCGTTAATCTCGTCCACGTTGAAGGAGTACATGTATATGTCCAGCGACAACGAGTCCAACCCGGTGCCGTACCGAGTGACCAAATGATCCTGGAGACCTCCCGGCACTCCCTCCACGTTAACGGAGCGAAGGCGGGGGAGAGCGGGGAGTGGAGTTAATTTGATCGTGGAGGCGAGTTGACGGCGGTCGTGGTCCAGGTGACTTTTGTCCAGATGGCTGCGTAGCTCGAGGGTGCGCAGATTCCGGAGGGAGTCCAGATACTCCCACAGGATCTGGTAGAAATCGCTGCAGCTCAGGTGAGGACTGTACTGGACAAATTTAAAGTGCCACAGGTGGCGTCCGTGCGTCTTGAGAAATATTTTGCCGGCGCCCAGAAAATTCCTGACCTCGTCCTCCCCCCACATTCCATTCACTTGAAAGGACACCGCTCGCCCGATGACCACGGGAGGTCTTGGAGTGGAGGGGGTAACTGCTGGAAACGAGAGGAACTTGTGGAGTTTGGAGGGCGTCATCTGGACGTGCTCCAGTTGACAGCGTCGGAGAGACGAGTAGACTGTAGCCCTTTTGGCGTTGACCTTTTCGATCATGTTATCTGGATTGAAGGAGCGACGAGAGGGATGGCCATCCTCCAGGAAACTGTCCACCGCGTTCCTCCATCCCTTGCATATCGAGCGACACTTGAGGAGAGTTGACCTGGAGGTGAAGTGCTTCATGAGAAACGGAAGCACTTGGTCCAGAAGCCATTGATTTTTTCTCTGACCGAACGCGGCGTCCAGTTGGGAATTGCTGCGGCAGACACTCAGGCGATCCAGTGAACTCACTCGATTCAGAATCACCTCCCACACCTGCAAATAAAGCACGGCAAGCAGTATGTACGTTAATTTTTTAAAAAGTTCAGTAAATTATGCACAATTTAAGGAAATAAGTGGCAACTTGTTACCTCCTCTGGAAACATTGCGAGTGGCTGGAGGAGCCCTTGGAACGTCGTCCCTGGAGTAGCTGACAACTTTGGCCGCTTTCTCCCAACCGCCTCATCCTCCTCCCGATTCCCCGGACCATCTATCCTACCAACAGCACTATCCACACAAGCCATAATAATTAACTAATTGTCAACAAAACAGTTCAAAAGTCCAACAATGTTGTTGGTGAATAAAAACCAACAAGATCCACGACAGCAGCGTGTAGTGTTTTTTTTTGTTTGGGAAGGTCGCCATGGAAACCGTGCCAACAATGCAATGCTGTACCCTCAGTCAGCTGTTCCGCGCCGATGACGGCGAGTGGAAAGAACAAAGCAAAAACAGCGTCAGAGAAATCATGAAAATTTTAAATGTTAATTTTTTAAAAACAGTCATGTTTAATTATGGTAGACACGTACGTTCATCCGGAATGTAAAATTATGCGGAGGTGCGGGAATTTTTAGCAAAAAAATTGTTTAGATTGAAGTCATTAAATAAGTGATTGTCGAGAAATAACTTTTCAAATGTTGCGTCAAAACGTGCAAAAAATCCAAATGAAAGTGGTCAAGGATTAATCTTTACATCTCATTTTTATGCACGCAAGCGGTGCCAATAATGACAAATTGTACTATTATTATTAGTAATGAAAAAAAAAATTTTACCGATTTATTTTTAGTCTTACAACTTATTAACATTTGCAAATTACGATCATCATTCTCTGTTCTCCATTAAAAATGTACTCACGATATACCCATTTCAATTTGTTTGATGATATATTTTTTTTACAACACAGGATGAGTACCTAGTTTTGTTTTGTTTAGTTTAATTAATCATTGTTTAATAGCGGTGGAAGATATGAATGAGTCGCATGAATACTGATTTTCTTTAAAGATAACTGGAATTTTCGTTGCAAACATTTAGAATATCAGTATGCCCCAAAAATGATGTGCCACCAAAAACAATGTTTTTAAGGAGATTTTTCGCACTTAAGTCCAAGCCCCGTTTTTATTATCCAATTCTAATTCCAAGAAACGCAGTTTAATTGCATACAGGGATTCTTGTGAACAAAAGGAATGAAACAGGAAGTGTTATGAGAGTTTAGTTAATTTCATTTTTTGACTGCTATTTAATTGTATTCTCTGGAAAACGTGCGTCCTTCGCTCAGCCACAGATTCTCCATTTCGTCAGACGCCTAAGAAAAACAAATTGGTTCGCAAACTACAATTTTTTTAGAGTTCTGAAGAAAGGTTCTCCTCATTAGGGAGGGACGACTTTTTAGTAGGACCAAATTAAGAGTAGATAGGTATACCCTCACCTGAAATGGAGCATCCAAGTGCCTCAACTTGGGCATCTTAAGGAGGGCCTGAGTGAAGGTGAAGTCTGAAAAATAGGGCTTCGGGATGGCTAACCGCTCACGAAAGTCTGAGGACTGCTCCCGGCAATCTTCCAGGGAAAAGCTGATCAGCTCTGTTGATTAATTTATTAATTAAAAACCAATTACTTCCTAGTTACTCATAGCCTTCATTAATTGAATTGAATAGTTGAATAGTTATTTTTGCACACCTTGCAAATTCTTGATGGAAGCAGCATTCTCCCCCTTCCCAAGGTTCCACTTGGCCAAACAATTAGGATTCCTCCGAGACACTCCGATCATTCTTGTCGGCACTCCCGTCAGAATCGAGTCCCAGACGTTGGCCGACTTCTCAGACCTGACGCTACACACCCGGATTTTCAACTCCGTTAGCTGCCTCATTTCCTGGAATACGTATTCCAGCCCACTCGTGAACTCCTTGGAAACGCCCACCTCCAACTTGCGCAAATTGGGAAAGGCATGGTTGACCATCTCCATTGTCCTTCCGCTCGCACTGACGAGAAAGTTGACGAGGTCGCTCTCGACTTCATTTTCATCCGCCAAGAGCAACACCAAAGTGGTCAATTCAGTGAACTGTGACCTTTGGGTGGTGGTCCATTTCTTAAGCATGGCTTCAGTTTGATGGCGGAGCCGCAGAATGCGAAGCTTTGGAAAGCAGTTCGCAAGAGAGTGCGTCTCCTCCTGCTCTAGCTCGGCGTTGATGGAGGTGATGGAAAGCTCCTCCAGTTCCTCCATGACAGGAAATTTAATTCTGCTCGGGTTACGCGGAGGACCCTCATAACGCTCCCTTTCGCCAACGAACAGCGACTTGAGCGTAAGTTTCAAGTTGTCCAAAATCCGAAAGAAGAGTCGATTCTCAAACAGAATCTTTCCCACGTGCAAGGTCAACGAGGTCAGGTTCGGAGGTGGTGGGGTCACCGTTAAAACTTCAAGATCCTTCATTATCATCACGCCTCTCATCGTCAGCTTAGCCAAGTTTGGAGGAAGTGGAGCCGAGTCCAAAATGGGCAGAGGAGGGTGTTCCTCCGAAAATGGTAGGCGTCTTCCGACCAACTCAAGCTCAGTCAAGGATGGCGCTGCATTCATAATGGATTTAACCAAGTAGGAAGTGACCTTGTCGGATGCAACAGCGCCAATTTCAGCGCCATATTCAGAATGATCTACTCCGAAATCCCAGGGAACAACCACCTCCAGCTTGTCCAGTCGTGGAAGGGTCCATTCCGGAAGGAGGGTTTTGAGAGGTGGCCCACACTCGTGCTCATAAATTCTCAACTGGACAAGAGCGGAGCCGCAAGTGGTCAAGCAGTTGGAAAAGTTTTCCAAATCCACCGTCGACATAATGTCTCCAAGAGATACGAAACGGAGTGGAGGAGTAACTCTTTCCCCGGAGGAGGAAAACGTTTCCAGAGCTCTTCCAAAGTCGTCTTCGTATTCCCCAAGGGTGAGTGTGTAAAGAGGTCTTTTGGCCTTCCAGAGGATCCTCACGACGCTGTCGTTCCAGCTGGAGTGGACAAGGCGCAGATTGCAGGCGCTTGGCTCGTCCACTACTCCATAGCTTCCAACGATGACGTGTTTCACAATCTCCTCCCGAAGCTGAGGGGATGAGGACAAGAAAGAAGGCAAAAATGGAACATCAATTGACACGAGTAATAATTAGTTAATGAATTGAAAGATGTTTTAAAAAATTAAATAAATGTTAGTAGTGGTGGGGTCAACATTTCCTGGGTTTTTTGAGAACAATTGATTCTCAAGAGGCACTTGAGGAGGAGGGGGAGGTGCAGCTGCGCTGATTACATCAGCCTTTAAAAAACGTTAGAGGGAAGGGATGCATATCCCTATACGTATACGCATGTATACGTTCGTTGATTGTTGTCGTCGTCGTCTTCATTGTTATGACGACAAGTACATTGTCGTCTTATTACTACCGCCACCACCTCCACATATTATTGTCGTCTTTAAAGGTACAAAACAACAAAGGTACATACTATGTATGTATTTTATAAGGGAAAGCAGGCATCCCCAACCCACGTCCTTCTATCCTTCTGCTCTGTACAAATGAATCTTTGTACTGGTCTCAGTACATATTATGTGTGTACCAAGGATCTCTGCCTTGCAGCAGAGTCCCTTTTCTCCAGTATGGGCATCTCGGAGGTGTATGTATGTGTGCATTCCCTTATGAAGGGATCTCTATTACCACAACAGCAGAGAGTCCCTTTACTCCAGTATGGATATCTTCGCTTAAAGCAAGAGATGCATGTATTCCCTTATGAAGGGATCTCTAGCCACTTCAACAAACGTACCGGTCTTCTCTCCTCTTCCACCACCACCGCAACCCTTTCAGGGCTGCTCCGCCACCACAACAAAGAGCAGATGTTTTTATTTTTCGTTCGCTCGAGCCTTAGCTCTTCTCTTCAGTAGTAGTAGTGCATTGTAAGGGTCTTAATAGTAGTAGTAGCACATATATGCATTGTAAGGGTCTTAGTAGTAGTAGGACATGTATGCTTTGTAAGGGTACACTACGTCGAAATATACTCGCAATTTAAATATTTCTTAATTATTACTATAATTAACGAAATCCTTTGTACATATATGGTGTATAGCACATAGTATATACCCATTTCGGGTATGACGAACCTAAATATAGTAGTAGTTATACTGTAAAGTTAATTATAACAGCAATTTGTTAATTGCTCCTATAATTAAGTCCATAACATGGTTTATGGTTTTCGACTATGGTGAATGGTATGGTGATACATATATAAGTGTAGGTGTGTACTTTGCTGACTTAGTCAGATTTATACAGGCATTCTATCAACATGGATAGTTTTTATGTGCACATGCATTCTGATGCCTCCTGGCATCACTATCCTAATAACACACGTACAAACTACCGAAATCATTTAGCTGTACCCATACAGATTGAGTTTGAACATTATGAGAAAGTTATTGAAACTATTGCATCATTTGATGTAAATTACAAGGCTATACAAAGTAGAAAACATGATATTTTTACCATGGATTTGGTTAAGAAGGGACTCTCGTCATCGTATTATAAACGTTTTGTCTTGCCCGACGCAGTCCGTACACTTCCCTACGGACATATAGATATTCCATTATACTCCTGAGTGGTTTCATCGATATTTGTTTATGAGTTTTGTTAAATGATTATTGTAGTAGTTAAGTTATAAGTTTACTAGTTAATAATTATAAGTTTATATAGTTTACTGAATATTCTGTGGTTTGTAATTAGTAATTAGAGATTTGATAATAAAAGTTATACAAATTCAAAACTTTGTGCACACAAGTTTTCTTTAAAACGCATACTTTCATACCACTGTTGTCATAGCTCTCTGGTCAAGGTACCAAACTTGGTGCTAACCTCATCGTGCATTCTAATAAAGAGCGGATCGCGGTTCTTATTAAAATGTACGGTGATTTAATCACCTTACAATCAACTATAAAATTACCTGATCGATACTCATAGCCAGCAGTTTTATTTTTGCTCTCTACCACCATGGATACCTCCGACATACTTGACTTTGACTGGCAGCTTGAGGCGCCAGCCTGCATTATGATTTCGGGCATGACTGGAAGTGGCAAAACCTGGCTTACCAGGAACATTCTCCAGAGGGCTGATGAGATTTTTGCAACTCCGGTCCACAGGGTGATTTGGTGTTACACTGAGCATCAAGGTCCGTTAATGGCTGAACTCCAGAGGACGATTCCCAACATTGAATTTTTCAAGGGACTTCCAGAGGAAATAGACAACCCCGACCTCAACAAACATGTCATTTTGGTGCTGGATGATTTAATACATGAATGCAAGAACAGGAAGATGCAAGCAATGTTCGTCAGAGGTTCACATCACCACAATTGCAGCGTAAGTTTCCTTAAGAAGGATCTGTGGTCTAGTGGATATGATACGTGCCTTGGGAGTACGTGGTCGTCGGTTCAAATCCGGCCAGGTCCAATATGCTTTTTTGTATGTATTTTAGGTGATCTATTTGACTCAAAATGCGTTTGCCGATGGTCAAAGGACCATTTCCATGCAATGTAAGTACGTTGTACTTATGAACAACCCAAGAGACTCTGCGCATTACCAACACTTAGGGCGTGCCATGAACAGGGGAAAGAATTCTCCAGTATTGGAAGCTGCCTGCGAAGACTTGGCTACAAGACCGTACGGCTATGTCGTTTTGGATTATGGACAAATGCAAAATAATAATTTAAGGATCAGAGACAGTGTATTTCCAGATGATATGACAGTTTATTCCAAGAAATAATTAAGGACAGAGTTTGTTTATAATATTTAATATTTCCTCATCAGTCATTTGGTCTCCCATCGACTGCTTATCTGTAATTTGAGAATAACAATTTTCAATAAATTGAAAATAAAAACCAAGACAAACTTGAGTAAACTTGTAAATTTACTTACATAACAAAATCACCAGAATCAGTTGTCTCATCCAAACCGAGGAGCCATCCGTATTTGGAAGTGATGACCCTCGCCACCTCCCTCGCTTCTTGAAGGGCTCCATTAAGCTTGTAAGTTTGAGTGATGGCCACAATTAAAACTATGGTAAGTATTGACAGTAGTGTACAGGTAAAGGCGATGATAGCGGCTGCTACCTTCTCCCTTCGAGAATATATGCTGCATGTCTCAGGCTCCATGACGGAATGACATATTTTGCTCAGATGTGAGTCTTATAAACGAATTCTTTGTGGTCGAATACGTGCAGTCAATCTGCCTATTCTTTGCTGTCTAATGAGATTTCTGTGCTGATAGGAGGAAGCATGAGCTGGACTTTCCAGCATTTTTTTAGCATCCAGCAAGGCATTATTCATGCGATGTAAAAGAGATCTGTCATTAAACTCTGCTACACTGTGGGCGATAGCAGTGACAAGTCCTGGGGCATCTTGATCCAAGTTAAAATTCAAATAATACGAGTCTGTAGGAGGCAGGGTCTCTCTTTGTGAATTATTTCTCTGTGGCCGTTTCCTTTGTAAGTGCATGACACGAGTAAATCTGTTGGTTATCCATACTTTGGTGCTGTAGGGACCACAACCTACAGGACCACTGTATCTTTGTATTGGTATCGGGGTTTCGTCGTCCGAATCATCAAACTGCATCCCTCTAGGCTGAACATGGGTTGTATGTGTGTCATCTTCGTCTGATGATGGTGCCGTAGAGTCACTAGTAAGTAACTCAGAGGCAGACCTAGGCACTCTGTCAACTGTATCTTCTTGCCAAACATGAGGTGGCACTGGCATGTAAAAACGATAAGGAGAAGCAAGCCCCCTAACCGCTGTAGAAGGATCCCATATCCATCCCTCTGGTATTTCTTGATCGGCCAGTGAACTGAGTACTTTATCATTTCACGATAACTTTCAGGAGTCCATCCACCTCCGTTGAATGTATTCAGCCATCCAAAATTTCTGATAACGAACTTAGGATCCGTCGTGGGATACGAATCATAAGGCTCAAATCCTTTTATGCGGCCAAAGTAAAACTTGTAAAGTGCAAACTTGAATGGAGCAGACACATCACAAAGTTCATGATCACACGGAGAACTGTAGTGGCAGCAAGTAACTGGGTCAATCTCCCAACCAACATTTAAAGTATTTTTTACTTTGTTTTCCACCACCAATGTACATGGGCCAACGGATAGCTTGTATCCCGGACAGTCAACTCCTGATGGCATTGACTCTTCTGCAGCAAACTGCGGATCTCCTCGTCTTGGTTTATGTCTTGAAGGAAATAAAGATTCCCAGGTGTCAGCATTTATTTCTCCCTTTGCGTAATAACTCAAAAGTATGTAAGCATATTCACTCCACTCAACACAATCCCCTTGGTGCTTGCACAAAATTGTGATGGGTAATTTTTTCACTGGATCGTAATGCACTCCTGGCTTTGGTGGATAATGCAGAAGTGAGTACATGGGAAACTGGTACCCAGGACAGTTAGCCGGACGAAATAGTGGTATTTCGGTGTTAACGTACGCCTCTAACGCGTCGTTTGAGATGTAGTCTGGGTTCGCCATGTTAATTAAATACAAATTGTCCCTATCTTTTATCAAACAGACTGTTTCTTTTATTATCGATTGTGCTGCAGTTATCAAAGAGGCTGTCTGAATTATCAAACAGATTGTTTCTTTTATTATCGATTGTGCTGCAGTTATCAAAGAGGCTGTCTGAATTATCAAACAGATTGTAGTAATTATCCACGACACTGCGGCAGTTATCAAACAGGCTGTAACAATTATCAAACAGATAACTCAATTGCGCTGTTCTTTATTGCAGCAGGGATGTTTTCGGCTAGACAGTTGCTGACGAACTGAGCTTGAGTAGCTCTTTCTCATAGAAGGCACGAGCTAGATTCCCCTTCTCATTCCCTATAACGTATGTTGGAGGGTTAGTGTCTCTAACTTCAACAACAATGTACTGGGTTTTATCAAACGTTTTGCTGTAGCCTTTGGTAAACAAGGGTTTATCCAAACGTTTAAGCACTTGGTTACCAACGGACAATTTAGCCTTTGGCTTGGGAGGTTGCTTCCCGTACAACTTTGTGAAAACGTTTCCAGAGTTTTCTGGTGTAACAGCTGCAGGAGCCATACCAATACTTGTATGGTAAGAGTTGTTGTATATGTCCTCAAATAACTTTAAATGTTGAACGAACCTCTTCGTGTTCTTATAAGTCATATACTTGGAAATAATTTGAAATAACGTTCTGTTCAGTCGCTCGCAAATGGAACATTTCATTGGAGAGTTTGTAAAATATTGAACAATATTATTCTGTTCACAGAATATTTTAAAGTGACGATTTTTAAGCTCGAGCCCTCTGTCAGAAGTAATTCGTTCTGGCTTCCTTCCGGAACGTGCCAGGATTTTCTTGAATGCTTCAAGAACTTCTTCTCCTCTCTTTGTCTTGAGAGCTTCAAACCACGCATGTCTGTCGAAAAAGTCGATGCAAGTTAGAACATAGCTCTTTCCAAAATTGGACTTTTTATGTTTAATTTCCACAAGATCCATTCCCCATATGCCATCAATGTATGGACTGAATACACGTCTCCGTCTAAATTTTGACGGTGCCGGATGATGCAGTCGGTAGGCATCCTCCTTTAATAATTTTTCCTTTATTGCTTTCTTACTGCCTCCGGTAGCTTTGTGCACTTTGTGAACGCTGGTGAATGCCGTTGGATTTTTTAGATCCAAAAAATTCTTGGCTGTGTACTCCATGATATCGCTTATATCAATACTGAAATATTTCAAAGTTTATCATTTTATATTTAGTTTTCAAGAAGACAGCACCATGTCAAGATGGCTTCTCGTTATGGAAATCTAATTGCCCACAAAGACTTTTTAAAGTCCTTGCAAAAGGCAAGCAAAACGGGATATAAAAGACGAATGCTACTTGCTCTTGCTACACCAAAACAAATTAAGGCACTTCAAGAGATTGCTGTTAACGTAGTGAATAAAAATTTAAAACTAGCACCTTGTCAAGTTAAAAAGTTGCTGAAGGGAGGTTACAAAAAACCTCTCTTGGACGCCGGAAAAAAAGTAGGAGGTGTTGAAACAAAACGAAAAATATTTCTGCAGAGAGGTGGGTTTCTGCAGTACATTCTACCCGCTGCGATTTCGTTAATAGCAAGTCAGCTATAAGATGGCCAAAAAATACAAGTTGGTACCTGAGAATCTCCTCAAGAGATTACTCCAGCAACATGAGGAATCTACTCAACCAAAACCAGAGTCCATATTCAAGCAAAACATTCCTGATGACCTAAAAGTTCTGCTGTACAGCGATGCTGCAAGGGATGCACATATTAAGGAGAAAAGGAAAAGGGAAGAGCCACTTTTGATAAAGAATACTGATGAGCCTTCACCTCCTCCTGCAAAGATTGCTAGACAAGACCATCTTTTACAAATTCTCAACAATCCAAAAGCAGCCAGAATTCACAACTTTCTGCAAAGTAATGGCATTTCTTTTAATGATGCTAATGAAGTTCTGGTGAATGGAAGGGTTATTACCAACACATTTTACCCAATGATGGTGAGAGGTCTGCAAAACCATGTTATGGGGTACCAGCCAGGAATGAAAGAAGTTCTAAATGCATTACCTATGCTACCGCCGGACATATCCAAGGTTGTCGCTGCAAAATATGCTACACCGATGCAAGGAACCAGTGGACCAACTCCAACTGGACGAATGCATACTGCTCAAGTTCAAGGCTCGAGAGTGCCTCATGTGACCACTGCTCGCAGGAAGATTAAATGGAATCAAAAAGGAAGCGGATGGACAAAGTTATAAGATTTAAATTGTATTTATTCTTGAATTGCAAATTTGGAAATGTTTACATGAAATTGGTTTTTGAATAAAGATTTTCTTTATAAAACTTGAAACAATTTTGTCATTTTTGTCTAAATTACTTGAGAAATGCGCATAAAATGCTTTTCTAGAGCATCCCTGCAAACGTTTATACATATACATTATTACATAATACCCACAAACCTTACTGGTAGGGCTTTGCAACATAACATTACTCTCTAATATTCGTAAGTTATTTTTATAGGCAAAATCTCTAAAATATCGGGGGTAGTCATTTATACGTATTCCATAGGAATCGATAAATTCCAACTCTCCCCTTATCCTAGCTATATACATACCAACCCAGTGCGAACCAGGCTTGTTAGATTCATCTATATTAACACATACAAAAAATGGATAACTACGTATCTTTACATATTCTAGCTTATCACTAGGCACAACATTAAACTGAGCTGAAGGAGTACATCTTGTTATTTTCTTAAAAAATCCCAAGACTTCCAGGGTATCCATGTTTACTTCTCATTGGCATAATCCTTAAAGTAAACTCGCTTGTCGTGGGTAATGTACATGTTACTTGGGTACTCTGGGTAGAGAATGACAGTCAAGCTCTTTGTTAGAGCTTTCTTAAACTTGAGGTAAATTGAGACGTTCCCGTGCCTAGGAATGGCGTAGCCGTCAGATATGTCACGTAAGTCGAATCCATATATAGTCTTCCCATTAAGGTATTCAGAAACACGGAGGTCGAGTCCTGGATCGCAATTTGTAAGTCCCATAGCATCAAAGACGGAAATGAATCCGTCAAGCATGCGTCCCTCTCCTTTATCCACATTAATTGTGTGCTGCGTGGACTGCTCAGCACTGCATGTTACAATAATTTGCTGTAAGCCATGGTCCTCAAAGGCAAATGGATTTCTTTCGTAATGCCCCTGCACGTTCTCAGACGCTACAACACCCATTATTAAGCGCTGTGGTATCAAGCCATTAAGTAATGACATGTTGGTGTCTTGAAACGTTCCAGTTGGTAGGCTGTACTGTTTCATAACCACCTGAGTGCCAGGATAATTTACAGGAGTATCCTTCCAATGCTTTAGGTGGGCCAACTGAATGTACGGCATCAAAGTAACTTTACGTACGTAAAGCTTTGCCTCAAGAATGGACAATCGAATGTTCTCCTTTTGGGCTCCATGACATTCCAGAACGAAACTGTCAGAAGCCCTCATGAACTGAATCCTAACATCTACTCCAGGCATCATGTACCTGGTTTGGTTGAATATTTCAGAGTGAGGACGGCCAATCACTTCAAATTCCTTGCTAGCGTCACACATTGTTTTCCTGCTTGTCCAGCCTTCATCATCTTGTGTAAGTTCATTTTTCACCCGGAAAAACCCTCCAGCTTCAGCTTGCCCTTTCTTGTAGTCACTTCCGTAACTTAACAAAGTCTCCAGGTAAGCCTGGTAAGGGTACAGACTGTTCTTTGCCGTAATTTCTGTATCAGCAAGGTACACCTTAACGGTTTCAAAAGCTGATGCAATAATGTTATTGGCAGGAGCATAGTTGATCTTTGCCTTGTCAGGTTCTGCAGCCAAGTCGTTACCGGTAGCACTGAGTACTTTCAGCCTTAATTTTAACCGAGTACGGCTAAAATCAATGTATTGTGAATCATTTCCTTGAATAAAAAATTCGATTGGTGATGTAGCGTTTATTGCTGAGGTGGTGTGGTGCTCCACCATTGATGAAGAATTTACAGAAACATCGTATCCTGGTTCGTTGAAAACATCCGTCTCACTCCTAACGTAGTCCCTTCGAACTCGTTTAGAAGAGACTTCGTCAGAAAATCCGCTCCTTGCACGTTTAGCCGCCATTTTTAATCAAACAATGTAATTCTTCTTCGCTTTAGAGAACGACTTTTCAGCGTAGCTTTCCGTTTTCTTGCTTTGATACGCCTCCTTGCACGACCTGAACCAGACTGAGAGATAATTTTCTCACCGATCCCCTTTAATGCATCCACTCCGTGCTCTTTTAAGCTCTCCTTTACATTTCTGCCAGAGAGAATGTCACCAGCTACATGCTTTGCAGCTGAAGTAGCATGAGGTAGCACATACTTTTTTGTTGCTGGCCACAAGATATTCCTTGCAATAGGAATCAACCTACGTGCTATTGACCCCAGAATTGACCCCAACCCTGCACCTCTCTGCCTTTTATAGCTGGATCGATAAAACATCAACCCATCATCATCCAGACCCCTACCCACTTGTGAGTTATAGAGGCGGATTACATCGTTAACGTCTACAGGATACATTTTAGAGCCGTATTTCTTTAAAGTGTAGTGAACACGACGTGGTCCCGAAGGTTAATGGGAGGTCGTCTCCTGTTTCCGTCTTTAAATATATACGTATGTTGTCTATGTAGTCTTTGCTAAGCTTCACATACTGCCGCTTGTTACTCAAGTCTTTAATCACTTTTAAGTTTATCTTGTTCGCCAGTGTACTCTAGAGACCGTAAAAGTGGAGCCATCTGGTCTCCCACTCGTTGATTCTGTGTAAAATCGGTGTACACATAAACTTTACGTGAGCCAACGTTAAAGATTGGAAGTTGATTTCCTTTGAATGTAACGGTCTCATCCTTTGGAATGACAAATTGAGGATCAATGGACACACCCAATATTGCGAGCACGCGTTCATTAACATTCAATCGACACTCTTCTGGGACTTGAATTGTAACTGTACAAATCTTGTCATCGATACTGAATTGTATTCTCGGATTTGACTTGTTTAGTTGTGAAATCAGGTTTTTCACATCATATATATCTTTTGTTGCACGATTATAAATGCGTACGTCTTTGCCGATTTCCTCATTTCCAATTCTTGTTGATGGAATGTGTACTTCTGCTTTGAAGAACTCAACCCTGCACAGTAACTCGCCACTGTCGATAACAATGTTCTCGTTAAGCGCAACAGTGTTGAACTGAAAATTCTTTTCAGCTTCCACATACATGAATTCGTCCTCATAGTCAATCTGAAAATGCTTGTGCAATTTTTCATAGAAATGAATATTGCTGTTGGCAATTATCGGAGGATTATTTTGCCGAATACGAACAATCTTCTTTTTGCTAGCTCCATCACTGCTGATGTTGTCAATTTCTTGATATGAAGTAGTAATGTCAAGATCTTTAAGTTCTTGACCAATGTATTCCACAACTTCCTCTGTACTTTTGAGTTCCTTTTTGGACACGACATCCATCCCGACATGGATCATGAGCACTTTGTCAGAACCTGTGACCAGATTCTTTACCCTAAAAACTTCCTTCGCATACTCCAAATGCGTATTATTTTCTTTGGCAAACTTTAAAATATTCTTGTACGTATATTGTGAGTTGCTTTTCATGTTTGCACCTTTAACCTCAGAAATAATGGGATATTTTATTGTCGTCGGGATTTGGTCCGTTGCACCAGTCATGTTATATATGGTATATAACAGTGTTTGCCTTTTGATGAAAGGCTTGTTGTGAGTATACGACAGCTCGCTTAGCGCCACTTCATATTGAGCTGACTCAATCTGTATGGGTACAGCTAAATGATTTCGGTAGTTTGTACGTGTGTTATTAGGATAGTGATGCCAGGAGGCATCAGAATGCATGTGCACATAAAAACTATCCATGTTGATAGAATGCCTGTATAAATCTGACTAAGTCAGCAAAGTACACACCTACACTTATATATGTATCACCATACCATTCACCATAGTCGAAAACCATAAACCATGTTATGGACTTAATTATAGGAGCAATTAACAAATTGCTGTTATAATTAACTTTACAGTATAACTACTACTATATTTAGGTTCGTCATACCCGAAATGGGTATATACTATGTGCTATACACCATATATGTACAAAGGATTTCGTTAATTATAGTAATAATTAAGAAATATTTAAATTGCGAGTATATTTCGACGTAGTGTACCCTTACAAAGCATACATGTCCTACTACTACTAAGACCCTTACAATGCATATATGTGCTACTACTACTATTAAGACCCTTACAATGCACTACTACTACTGAAGAGAAGAGCTAAGGCTCGAGCGAACGAAAAATAAAACATCTGCTCTTTGTTGTGGTGGCGGAGCAGCCCTGAAAGGGTTGCGGTGGTGGTGGAAGAGGAGAGAAGACCGGTACGTTTGTTGAAGTGGCTAGAGATCCCTTCATAAGGGAATACATGCATCTCTTGCTTTAAGCGAAGATATCCATACTGGAGTAAAGGGACTCTCTGCTGTTGTGGTAATAGAGATCCCTTCATAAGGGAATGCACACATACATACACCTCCGAGATGCCCATACTGGAGAAAAGGGACTCTGCTGCAAGGCAGAGATCCTTGGTACACACATAATATGTACTGAGACCAGTACAAAGATTCATTTGTACAGAGCAGAAGGATAGAAGGACGTGGGTTGGGGATGCCTGCTTTCCCTTATAAAATACATACATAGTATGTACCTTTGTTGTTTTGTACCTTTAAAGACGACAATAATATGTGGAGGTGGTGGCGGTAGTAATAAGACGACAATGTACTTGTCGTCATAACAATGACGACGACGACGACAACAATCAACGAACGTATACATGCGTATACGTATAGGGATATGCATCCCTTCCCTCTAACGTTTTTTAAAGGCTGATGTAATCAGCGCAGCTGCACCTCCCCCTCCTCCTCAAGTGCCTCTTGAGAATCAATTGTTCTCAAAAAACCCAGGAAATGTTGACCCCACCACTACTAATGTTCCTTCTTACTGATGGATTGTCCAAAACTTCGAACAAAACTGCCTTCTCCCTGAGTCGTGGCGATAACCTCTGCTGCTGACGTGGAGGTTGCAAACCTGAGGAGATGGCATCCATATCCATTTTCTTTGTCCAGTCCACTTTTAAAGTGAAGAAAGCGTTACGTTCTACAGGTACTATAACCCTAGCAACAATTAATAATTAATGGACTCGTAATATTCATTTTACAATGCTCCTCAAGTTGAACAATAAATAGTTTTGATGTTTTTTTTGTCGACTTGCAAACAATGAGTAATATTGGGTTGGGAATAAAAATGATAAAAAAACAGTTCTTGGAAGTCTTAAAAAATAAATTCAAAGCGACCAATTTATACGGAGCTATATGTCTCCACTTCAATGAACAATTAAACATTTTACATTAATTACAAAACAATGGTAAAGGTGATTACGCACAGTTTCTCCATATGCCCCGAGCATCGTCCGTACGAAATGGAACCGTCGACTTTATTGATTGGAATGACACCTTTAGCTTACATGATAACTTGATACCGTGTCAGTTGGGGTGGTGGGATAACATTAATCCTATAAAGAATTTAATTGTTTCTTTAGTTTGGTAGTTAAATTTTTGGAGGGGTTGCATATTTTTGCAAGCCATCGTTCAGCAAGGATTTTTTTATAAATCCGTGATGAGATCAGTTATGAGTTATCTAGTAAGTAATTTGCTCGTGGCATAATATTAAATAAATAATTAAATGCTACAGCAGGATATACAAATGTAAGCCATTATATTTTTCAGTTTCTTATGAAACTTTCATGAAAAAAGACTACACATGAGTGTGAAGCGTTTACATCGCTGAATTTCTGGAAACAAAAGAGATTTTGATGACGGAATGCCACCAGAAAATTACATATACACGCGTGTCGCGATTTTTATCATTCAGTCAATTTTACTTCCAAGAAACGTAGGATAAGTAATTAAGCAAATACAGGCATTCTTGTGAGAAAATGCATGAAACAGAAAATGATAAGAGAGTTTAGTTAATATAATTTTTTGACTGTTGTTTAATTGTATTCTCCGGATTCCTTTGTTGACTTGCTGGAACATTTTGATTAAGAAAACGTGCGTCCTTCGCTCAGCCACCGCTTCTCCATTTCGTTAGACGCCTAGGAAATCCAAAGAGGTTCGAAAAATAAATGACTTCGCGCTCTGAAGAAATGCTCTCTTCATTTGTGAGAGTACGGGAGTGACGTTTTAGATATGAAAGAGCAAATTTATGAGTAGATAGATATCCCTCACCTGAAATCGAGCATTCACGTGCCTCAACTTGGGCATCTTGAGGAGCGCCTGGTTAAAGGTGAAGTCTGAAAAATAGGGCTTCGGGATGGCCAACTGCTCACGAACGTCGTCGTCGTCATCGTCTGCATCCTGCCAATCCTCCAGGGAAAATCTGGTCAGCTCTGTTAATTAATTATTTAAATAAAAACCAATTAATGTTTAAACAATATAGCCATAATTAATTAAATGGATTATTTATTTATGCACCTTGCAAATTCTTGATGGAAGCAGCATTCCTCCCCTTCCCAACCTCCCACTTGGCCAAACAACTACGGTGCCGTTTCGAAACTCCAATCATTCTTTTAGGCACTCCAGTGAGAATCGAGTCCCAGACGTTGGCCCACCTCACAGACTTGATGCTACACACCTTAATCTTCAGTTCCGTTAACTGCCGCATTTCCCGGAAGACGTACTCCAGTCCACTCGTGTCCTCCTTGGAAACGCCCAGTTCCAACTTTAGCAAGTTGGGAAAGGCAAAGTTGACCATTTCCATTGTCCTTCCGCTCGCACTGAGGAGAAAGTTATCCAGGATGTCCTCGTCTTCATTTTCATCCGCCAGGAGCAACTCCAAAGTGGTCACTTCTGTGAACCTTTGGGCGGTGGTCCATTTCCGAAGCATGGCTTCAGTTTGATGGCGAAGTCGCAGGGTATGCAGCTTCGGAAAGCAGTTCACAACATCCTGCACCATCTCCTCCTCGAGCTCGGCGTTTATGGAGGTGATAGAAAATTCCTCCAGTTCCTCCATGACAGGAAATTTAATTCTGCTCGCGTTCCGCTGAGGTCCCTCATACAGCTCTATTTCGGCAACAGACAACGACTTCAATGTAAGACGCAGATTGTCCAGAATCCTAAAAAATAGGCTATTCTCATATAGAATCTTTCCCATTACTAGGGTCAACGAGGTCAGTTTTGGAGGTGGTGGGGTCACCAATAAAACGTCAAGGTCCTGTGTGACCTCCACGCCGGCCAATGTCAGCTTGGTCAAGTTTGGAGGAAGTGGCGCCGAGTCCAAAATGGACAGCGGAGGGTGTTCCCCTGGCAATGACGTGCGTCTGTAGATCAAGTCCAGCTCGGTCAAGGATGGCGCGGCACCCAAGACGGTTTTGAGCAGATGCGAAGTGCCCTTTTCGGAAGGAACGGCAATTTGATCCCAGAAGCCTTCTGCTGAACCAGAGACGCCAAGATCCCGCAAGACCAACATGTGCATCTTGTTGAGGCGGTCAAGTGACCAGAGAGGAAGGATGGTTTTGGAAGGTCCCCCATACTCGGGGCAGTATATTCCAAGCTCGACAATGGCGGAGCCGAAGGTGGTCAAGCAGTCGGAGAAGTCTTTCAGATGCTCCGGTGAGCTGAAGTCTCCATAAGTTTCGAAATGGAGTGGAGGAGTGGTTCCTCCAAGGGAGGAGGCGGCGTGAAAAGTTTTTAGGACTCCATCAAAGTTTCCTCCGTATCTCCCGAGGATGATTGTGTACAGTGGCTTCTGGGCATCCCGGAGGATTTTGAGGACGCTGTCGCTCCAGCTGGAGTTGACAAGGCGAAGATTGCAGGCGGTTGACCCGTCCACTCCGTCGACGTCATCTTCGTCAAGGATGGCGTACTTTAAAATCTCCTCCCGAAGCTGAGGGATAAAGATGAAAAAAAGAGACATTAAGTGACATAGTTAGCATTTACTTAATGACAAAAAATCTGTTACTATTTGGGAAGCAGTTAAAAAACTGTAATTCTTACGGAAGGGTTATCCAACACTTCGAACAAAACTGCCTTCTCTCGAAATCGTGGCGATGACCTCTTTTGCTGCTGATGTGGAGGGGGCAAACCTCCTGATCGCTTTGGGTTCGAGGTAGCATCCATCCTGATTCTGTACTTGTTAACTGCACTGCAAATAATTAATTGTTGAAATAGTTTCCACAGAATATTTGACACCAACAAAAATAACTATAAGCAAATGTTACCAAAGTCTAAACTTAAAAATGAAGCAACTTTTGACTTGATCGCTACTCTTTTTTGTCGACGTGCAAACAATGAGTAATTTGGAATGGCAATAAATTTAATTTACAATGAGTTCTTGGAATCTTATAAAAGAAATGCAAAACTATTTTCAATTGGCAATTTCCACGTAGCTATTTCCACACTTCCATTGTCCATCATGAACAATTAAATATATATTATGGAAGAAGGTGATTAACGCAAAAGTTTATCAAGCTGCCCCGAGTTTGTATGAAATAAAACTTTTTTGTTTTTGGAATCCTTTACTTTTAAAAGCCGAGAAGTCGAATAACCGTTAATATTACTGTCTAGTTATTTCTTTGGTTTAGTAGTTTAATTTTTGGAAGGCTTGCATTTTATTGCAAGCCAATCCAAAAATTGGGTTGTATATGCAGAGAACAACGAAATTCAGTGCTGAGATGAGACATCCTGCCGCCAAATTTCGTCACTCAATCGAAGATAATACCATGACTGCCAACTATCTCCACAGTAAACACATAAAATCCGTACTCACTTATACGAACTGACCATTAACTTTACACGGTTATTTTGATACAACCCCTCCATACACATCAGTATCCTTATTCCCATTGGATAAGTAAATTATCTAGTTTTCTAGATTTGCAAGTAAAGTTAACTTATCTTAACTTTCGGAAGCATAAAATGGTCAATTATTAAGTAGTTATATAGAATCCCTTTCAGTGACCCGGCACAGCCACAATTTTTTAAATAAAATAATTAATCTATTTGCTTATTATCGGCAACAATATTAGTGATAAGATTTTCTCCTCGTACTATTAATCCTTCATCGTCATTATCGTTTCGTTAGTTATCATTCAATGACAATCTGGGCCATCCAACTCGAGAAAATGTTCCTCTTTGGGGCACCCTGATACTCTAACGGTTTGCAACCACAATTGAAGCTAATCTTCAAAGAAACCCTGCGTTGCACCTTCAACAGTATGTTCTCTTTCCATTTACACAGTTAAATCAACAGATTTAATTTAATAATTAATTTTAATTTCACTTTAAACAAACGACCTTGAAGTGACTTTGTAAACAATTCATATTCCTTCCTCCTCAATTCTTTAACCTGTTGAATGTAAGTGCAGCTTGAACAAATCCATGCATTCAGAGTGTCTTGCAATGCCCCAAAGTAAGCCCGCGAGTCAAAATAAAAAAGTAAACAGAAAAGCTGCAACGAATTGTGTAACGAGCAATCAGAATCAGAAGCTTGAGCAGCCCCATGCATTCCCCATTTAGATGCGTTGTCCACAAAACTTTCACTATTTGTGACGTCATCCGGCTCATCGCACAGGATGCTTTGCTATGTAAAGCTTATGGGCGATATCAGGATTTTCTCTTCTTTTTATCATATTTCAAAATTTTGCGCGATAACCCCCAACTTTCTTGGGTGGAAAGGATAGCAAATTTAATGGAGATTATTTTACCATTGATAACTTTCCGTTTCGTTTTCAAATCAATTCAGAAAAATATTTTAAACTTTGTGTGTTTTCATTCCATATAAAGTAAATGGGGAATTCAGAAAATTTGAGTTATCAAAACGCCAAATGTGAATCCACTGTACCATTTGGCATTTTTCTAGCAGAAATCGAGTGTGCAGGAGTACGTCAGTCAGCTTTGTTTACATTCAGCTTTCACTCACGTTCTGCGTCTCCCTTTTATATTCTTTCCTCCCTGAAGCTTGAGAATAGAGAGAGCTTTCACTGATTAGAATCATCACTGATTACGATTAGTGATTAGATTAGTTGCGCACACATACGGCAGTTAGGTCTTCAGTCCTAATAGATAATTTATAGTGGTAACTGCTCAATAGTTAAATAATTGGAAAGCTTATAAGTTTTTGGGCAACAGGAGGGGAGGAAGAGGAGAATCATTAAATTAATCAGATGACCTTTTTTGTGACGACGGTTGAGTGAGAGGTCAAAATTGAAGGTAATTAGATAACTATTCAGATCAATCAGTCAGTGGTTCATCAATCAATTATTAAAGTATAGTTAATTTTGTTATTTAAACATCTTGTGTAATTTCATTTTTTTCATTTTTTACAGGTTTGGAAAATGTCTGGGAACAACAACAACAATGGTTCATCAATGGACCTTCAAGAAGGAAAGGAGCTTTCAGCACCTCCAAGCCCAAGAGATGTAGATCCCCCCCAACAACCACCTCCACCTCGAGAGAGATCCCCGTCAGCCACCTCCCAGGGTTCAGTCCAGTCAACAGGTTTGGAGTGGGATCCTTCAGCCGATGTGGGTCATGGTGCTTCCACCTCTGCAATGCATCGTCCTGGAGGAACCTCCCACTCTTCACAAGGTTTTCCTAACGCCACCCCAGTCAACGTTTTATTTGGGCCCACCTTTGATGCTAAAGGACAGAGGAGACTGCACGGAAATTCCAGACCCAGTTCTCAAATGACTCAGAGATCAAATCTTTCCGTTGGAGGTGGAGGACACTCCTCCACCCCGTCAGCGTCACCAGTTCCCCCGCTGCCAATTTTGGACTACTCTCCCGTAACATTTGGGGAAGAAGCAGGAGGATCCCAAAGGCGTCAAGGAGGAAGTGGTGAGAATTCCTCCGAGAGCAACAATAACACGGCCACCGATGATAAGCGAACTCCTCCAAGTGCTGGTGGAGGAGGTGGAAGGGGCTCTGCCGCCTCTGACGCCAGCACAGACTGGGAATACGGCAAAAAGAAGAAGGCGTCTTCTTCCTCCAACTCCTCCGCTACAAGGCACGTTCCAGATTGGCAGACGCATGGCGTTACCCGTTCGGAAATTGAGTACCAGATTAAAAAGCAGAGTCAAAATGGGAGTTCCTCCAGCGCACCCTCCTCCCTGTTTCTCCTCCAGGTGGAGGCGCATATGAGGAGTCAGTCTAGCAGCAGGCCACCCTCCACTCCCTCTCCACCCATGAACAGCTCTCCGGAGGAGTCGTCCTCTCGTAAAATTCAAAACGACCAGCACGTTTTCAAGAAGCCTCCTCTTCCACCGACACCACCTCAGGGAGGATATCAGCCTGCAGGTCTGAATCATCACCGCCGTCACCACCAGGAAATCAGTGACAGCAGCAGTGATCCCAGTTCCATGTGCGCGGCCATCAACAAGTTCCTCCAGATCGTGGACGAGAAGCAGTCCAAGGAGGGCACCAACGTCAAGTACGAAGTGCTCCGGAGTCACAGGGACTATCACCTACACAAGGTGTCCAAGCAGATTGCCCGGCTGGAGAAATTAAATCGGTACATAAATTAATAATGAATTTAATTAATCACTAATGAACATCACGATTAAAAGTTAATTAGTTTTTTAATGAATTACAGCGAACTCCTGGCGTATAAAGGCAAGTCAACAAAGCCAAAACAAAACGTGGCGGTGGAGGTGATGGAGGAAATTCCAGTCGCGCATCATTCCCATCGCGTTCACCAAAGCCGCCAAGAGGAACCTCGTTCAACATCCGCCAAGCCAAAGACGATGGAACCTGAATCCCGAAAGGACCAGAGTGATCGAAAGAAACCTGCCGAGAAAATCAAACGGAAGTCTCCCATCGGCTTCTTCATTCCGCTTGTCCCGCTGGATGAAGACGAGAACGAGGCTGTGGTTTTGAGAGTGGAGGAAGCGGAGAGGAGGAAGAAGGCACCTGAACAATGCGCTCGAAAGAAGCGCGAGTTTGTGGGGACCTCCAAGGCGATCGAGGAGTATCTGAAGGAGCGGAATCCAGAGTGCTACAAAAACATTAAGGAGCGGGACAACGTGCTTACTACGGTCAAGCGAGAGCGTCTGATCCATAACGAGACGGTGCTGAGGGAGGCCCTCCAGAGGAACGTGGCGTTGGAGGGGGAGGAAATGGACGAGTTTCTGAGGCGACACTACCGCCATCTCAATCATGACTTGGATGAGAGGAGGAGGCTGAAGGCGTTCTGGGAGTGGTACGCGGAAAGTCGCAAGGAGAATGATAGTGAGGATTTAATTGGCAATTAATTAAAATAATTTCTTGTTTAAATGAGTGAATAACGTAATGTATTGTTTTAATTAATTTTAATTAGTGGAGAGTGGAGGTAAACGGGAGCACGTGATCTCGACGCGAGAGATGAAGGAGCGGACGCAGAAGCTGAGGATGAACGACCCCGCCATGATGGCCAAGCGGAAGAGGGAGGCGGAGGAACGGAAGCGGAAGGCGAATGTCGCCCAGAAAAGGATTTTCTCCACGGTATTTTCATAGCTTTATTTAAAATTAATAGTTCCGTAAATTGTAATTAAATAAAGCTAGAGCTGTGCGATTAAAAAAATTGGTTTATATGTTTTTTTCAGAATCTACGCCAATTTCAAAAGATGGCCGGTGGAGTCAACGTTCCAGACAGACTCAAGCTGGGTCCGCTTCCCCGTTAAATGCCCCAGTTTACTATTACGTTTACTATTATTGCTCATTAATCAAGTAGTTTAAACTAAACTGCCGGAATTTCAAATTGCCAATTTTTTTGTACTGAAATCAATCAATACGCTTTATTAAGGAAGACTTTTAATTAAATTCATTCCATGTTTCAATTTTTTTAAAGAGAAAACTACAAACTTTAGAATACATATCTATTTTGTGGTCAAGACTCTTTTTTGTATTATATTTTTTCTAATTAAGTTAACTACTAATACTAATAATTAGTAGTCCTAAATGTTAATTAAGATTGATACTCTGATTGTGCCTTAATAAACCATGACTGTTAATTATATTTTCATATTTTTTCAAGTTAATTTTTATGCGTCACCTTATAATGGGACTTCCAAGAAGTAAGCGCAGGTGCTTCGGCTTTTTGCTTTGTTCACTGCCGACCCGAGCACGCATTGTGGTGGCGCAGTCGCCATAGCGACATTCAAACAAAACACATCAGTGCTCGTTTTTGGTTGTTACGAAGAAACATTAATTGGACCTCATCTGTTGGCTGTGTAGTTAATTAAGAATTAGTAAGTCATTCATGATTAATTTGTGCTAACAATTAATTTATTAGCAGGCTCTCCGCTTGGCAAGGAGGAAGGGACAAGGTTCACCATTTTTTGAAAGAGGAGATGGATCACAGGGCAGATGAGAAAATTGGGGACGAGGTAAGCTATTGTTTTAATGGTTCTTTAATTAATTACATTTATCGTAAATTGTAATTACGACATTTGTCATTTATTTGGCATTAAGTTTTTTAATATTTTAATTGCAGGCGGTCAACAAATGCGTTTTGGAGGAAGCGGATAAAAGGACAGGTCAAGAACTGGAGGAGGAGGATGAGGAGGATGGAGGTGAACATAGTTCTGAGGAGGTCGATGAAGAAGTGGTTGTTGCAGAACTCCGAAGGAGACCCAGCCTCCGTGAGCTGAAAGAACAAAGGCTGGCGGCTCTGAAAGAGGCTGGGATCGTGTGGGAACGGAAGGTGGAGTCAAGCCCACCTCCTTCGACCAGCACCCCACAAGTAGAAGCTGTAAAGGAGGTGGTAGTGAGAGTGAAACTGCCAAGGTTGACAGTTACTCGAGGGGAGACGTTCCAAGGGCTCCTCCAGCCACTCGTAATTCTTCCGGAGGAGGTAGCTATACCTAACATTTACTTTTAATTGCACATAATTTATTGACCTCTCGTTAATTAGCAAATTAAAGTGCATGCATTAAATCAATTATTTTGTGTAGGTGTGGGAGCAGATTCTAAGTCGAGTGAGCTCACTGGATCGCCTGAGTGTGTGCCGCACCAACTCGCAGTTGAATTCCGCCTTCGGGCAGAGAAAAAATCAGTGGCTTCTTGACCAAGTGCTTCCATTCCTCATGAAGCAATTCACCTCCAGGTACACCCTCCTGACATGTCGATCCGTTTGCAAGGGATGGAGGAACGCGGTGGATAAGTTTTTGGAGGAGGGCCATCCCTCTCGCCGTCCCTTCAATACAGACCACGTGGTCGAGAGAGTGAACGCCAAAAGGGCGACAGTCTATTCTTCTCTACGACGCTGTCAACTGGAGCACGTCCAGTTCACCCCTGCCAACCTCCACAAGTTTCTCTCCTTCCCAGAGGCCACCCCCTCCGCTCCAAAACCTCCGGTGGTAATCGGGCGAGCGGTGTCCTTACAAGTGAATGGAATGTGTGGGAAGGACAAGGTGGATGAATTTCTGAACGCTGGCAAGGCGTTTCTCCAGACCCACGGACGCCACCTGTGGTACTTTAAATTTGTCCAGTACAATCCTCACCTGTCCTCCATCAGTTTCTAGTAGAAACTTTCTACCGAGTGTTGAGCGAGTGTCTAGACTCCCTCCCAAATCTTCGCACGCTCGAAATACGGAGTCATCTGGAGAGGACCAATTATTCGGAGAACCGCGACCTCGAACCCATCTTTGCAACGTTTCCACTCCCGGTCCTCCAGCATCTCCGCTCGATGGACATTGAAGGGGTTCCGATGGCTATCCAGGCGCATTTTCTTGCTCAGTATGGCGCCCAGCTGGACAAGTTGTTGCTGGACATGTATCACTTTATCTACGAGGAGCCCGGAAGTCTTCCCCTCCAACTCAAAGAACTCTTTTTAAAGCGTATCAGTAATAACGATATCCTTAGCAACCTGTGCAAAATGACTGTTATCCCGGCCGCCTGCTCCAAAATGACGTTGGACATGAGTCTATGTAGACGCGTTAATCAAGGACTGCTGCTCGAGGTCCTTCAGAGATTCCCGGCTCTACTCCACTTCCGCATCATCCTCTACTCCAGATGCGTGTACGCGACGTCAGGAAAGAACGCCTCCAACAGCGTCAAACTTTCCTCCATCCAGTATTTTGAGATTGAGGGGGACGGTCGGGACGTGTTCCAATTCTGCGCCCTCCTCCACGCACTTCCCTCCCTCCAGTACTTGCACATTCGGGACACCTCCTCCACATATCCTGGAAACAACGGTGGGGGTTGTCCTTCTTCCAGGATTGCTACTGGAGACGATGTCAATGTCGACATTGCACAGTATCTGCAGCGCAATGCGCTTCACGAGAGTCCCGTTTGGAACACGCTCCCAAATCTTCAAGTGATCACGTTCGAGAGCGTCAATGGAGGTCTCAAGAGTTTTTGTAATCGCGAGACCGTCAGGCACTGGAGGAAGAACACAATGAGAATGGAGGAAACTTCATTCGGGTCTGGGTCAGCCTTATCTTGCTATTGATTAACTGAATATTGTAACCAATCAAGTCATTGTTTTTTTTCAGGCGCTCTTCAAAATACAAAATAAAAAGGTTAAATCAGTTCCCAAAATTTTAATTGACTTTTTATTGAACACTTATTAAGCATTGTGATTTATGAAATTGAATACAAGCAGGTGAAAAATGTGTGCATGTGTGGAGGAGGGTGTATTTTTTACAAAGTCACTTGAAGGTCGTTTGTTAAAGTGGAATTAAAATTAATTATTGATGTCGAAGGTGCAACGCAGGGTTTGGTTGAAGGTAAGTTATAATTGCCGTTGCAAACCGTTAGAGTATCAGTGTGAGCCAAAAGAGGGCCATAATTTCCTCATGTTGGATTCGATTGTGGTGCTGGTGTTATTAGCTGAATGACAACGAAACGACACGATGATGGAAAGCTAATTAAATTGAAAATAAAGAAAAAAAAATAACACTAATTAGAATTAACGTAATACTTTACAGTTATTTATAAATGAGCTATTCCAAAATTATTAAAGCCAATTTCATTTCATATGGACGACAATCGGGGCAAACTGAAAAACTTTTTGTAAGGTCATCTTTTCCATAATATTTTGTATTTAATTTACTGATTAATTGTTAATAAATGTAAAGACTGAAGTTGACAACTAAAACTGGTTTAATTTCTTTTGATGAGTTCCAAAAGAACTGTTTTAAAATAACTTTTTTTTATTCTCAGCCGAAAATTACTCATTGTTTGCACGTCGACTAAAAATAATAGAGAAGAAACGTACCTTCATTTTTGGAGTTTAAATACTTCATACTTGGCTAACTTTTGTTTATAAATTGTTTTGACAGATTAGTGTTCTCATGAGCAGTCAGTGTTAAGTTAAATCAAGCCAGTTAAGTTAAATAAAAAAATAATAATTAATTGTTGAAAAACATTTTTGCAAGTATCGAATCATTTGATTAGCATTTTTTAAACAATAAAGCGATTCAGAAATTTAATTTCTAATCAACAATTAATAATTGTTGATTGTTTATTATTGTACTTTTAGAACGCAACTTATTCTTCACTGTTAAAAGATGGAAAATTTGAATGCCGTCTGCAACGGGGCGCCGTCAGGATCCTCACGTGCTCCACTTCAGCAGCAGCAGAGGTCATCCGCCCGACTCCGTGAGAAGTCAGTTTTGTTCCAAGTTTTCGACAACCCATCGGTAAGAAGGAAGGCATATATTTAATTTGTAACTGCTTTCAATCCAATTAACAAATTATGTTACTTATGATTTAAAAGTCACTTAATGCTGCCGTTATTTATTCTGCATTCTCTCTTCCTCATCCATCCCCTCAGCTTCGGGAGGAGATTGTCAAACACGCCATCCTTGAAGACTACAACGGAGTGGACGAGCCAACCGCCTGCAATCTGCGTCTTGTTCACTCCAACTGGAACGACAGCGTCGTCAGGATCCTCCGGAAGGCCAAAAGGCCACTTTACACAATCACCCTTGGGGAATTCGGTAACAACAACTTTGGAAGAGTTCTGGAAACGTTTTCCGCCGCCTCCGCCGTTGGAGGAGCTACTCCTCCACTCCGTTTCGTATCTCTTGGAGACATTAGGTGGTCGCCGGTGGATCGGGAAAACTTTTCCGACTGCTTGACCACTTGTGGCTCCGCTCTTGTCCAGCTGAGAATTTATGAGCACGAGTATGGGCTGCCTCTCAAAACCCTCTTTCCGAACTGGACCCTTCCACGACTCGACAAGCTGGAAATGATTGTAACGCGGGATTTTGGCGCCTATCATTATCTTTCTGATCAAGTTGGCCGTATTGCTTCCGACAAGGTTGCTTCGTACCTAATCAAATCCGTTCTGAATGCTGCCCCATCCTTGACTGAGCTTGAGTTGTTCGGAAGACGCTTGGCATTTCTGGTGGAACGCCCTCCGCTGCCCATTTTGGACGTGGGTGCACTCCCTCCAACTTTGGCCAAGCTGACGATGAGCGGCTTGATGGCCAAGAAGGATCTTGAAGTTTTAACGGTGACCCCACCACCTCCAAAGCTGACCTCGCTGACCTTGCACGTGGAAAAGGTTCTGTTTGAGAATGGACTCTTGTTTCGGATTCTGGACAACTTGAAACTTACACTCAAGTCGCTGTCAGTCGCCCAAGAGGAGCGTTATGAGGGACATCCGCGTAACCCCAGCAGAATTAAATTTCCTGTCATGGAGAAACTGGAGGAATTTTCCATCACCTCCATAAACGCCGAGCTAGAGGAGGGGGAGACGGTGGAGGATCTTACGAGCTGCTTTCCAAAACTCCGCACCCTGCGGCTTCGCCATCAAACTGAAGCCATGCTTCGGAAATGGACGACCGTCCAAAGGTCTCAATTTACTGAAGTGACTAGTTTGGAATTGCTGTTGGCTGATGCAAATGGAAACGAATTCGATCTTGACAAGTTTTTCGTAAGTGTCAACGGGGAGGCAATGGAGATGGTCAATCTTGCCTTTCCCAGTTTGCGCAAATTGGAACTGGGCGTTTCCAAGGAGGACACGAGTGGACTGGAGTACGTCTTCCGGGAAATGCGACAATTGACGGAATTGAAAATCCGGGTGTGCAGCGTCAAGTCTGAGAAGTCGACTAACGGGTGGGACTCGATTTTGACCGGAGTGCCGACAAGAATGATCGGAGTGTCCCGGAGGAATCCTAATTGTATGGCCAAGTGGGAACTTGGGAAGGGGAGGAATGCTGCTTCCATCAAGAATTTGCAAGGTGTGTAAATAAACAATCCATTAGAAGTAATTATGGCTACTATAATGATTAACCATTAATTTGTTATTACTGAATTAATTATTCTGCAGAGCTGACCAGCTTTTCCATGGAGGATTGCCGTGAACACACCGCAGACATTCGTGAGCGGTTAGCCATCCCGAAGCCCTATTTTTCAGACTTTACCTTTAATCAGACGCTCCTCAAGATGCCAAAGTTAAGCCACGTGGATGCTCCATTTCAGGTGAGAGGATATCTAATCATTATTTGGTCCCACAATTCTTAAAAGTCGCTCCCTCAACAATGAATAGAGAATTTCGTCAGAACTCTAAATCGTTTATTTTTCGAACCTCTTTGGTTTTTCCTAGGCGTCTGGCGAAATGCATAAGCGGTGGCTGAGCGAAGGACGCACTTTTTTTTAATCAAAGTTTTCCAGGAATAATGGAATGCGCTTCCAAGGAGTACAATTAATTTGATGGCAGTCAAAAATAAATTACTGAACCTATTTGTCATTTCCTGTTGATGTATGTATTTGTTCACAAATAAAGAGATGTCAGAATTAAGTTCAGGAATGAAAATGGAGAGTTTTAGTTTCATACCGTTTATTTCAATAGTTAAAATTAATATCGCACAGATTAAACGTGGAAATTAATAAATGGAACAATGAATACTTAATGAAACGGTTTTGTAACTAATCAGTCTGTCAGAGATGGGAGCTAATTTAGTTCTGCATCCTCCATTCTCCTTCGACCTTCACGCCAGTGATTAACGGTCTCCCGATTGCAAAAACTCTTGAGACCTCCATTAACGCTCTCGAACGTGAACACTTGAAGATTTTGTAGTGTGTTCCAGATGGGACTCTCGTGAACCGCGTCCCGGTGCAGATACTGTGCAATTTCGACATTGGCGTCACCCCCAATAACAGTCTTAGAATATGGGTCACCACCATTATTGTTTCCATTGCTGGAGGTGTCTCGGATGTGCAAGTACCGGAGTGAGGGGAGTGAGGGAAGAACGGTGCTGAACTGGAACACGTCCCTGCTCAATCTCAAAGTACTCGACGGAGGAAAGTGTGCCGCTCTTGTAGGAGGTCGCGTACGCGCATCTGGTGTGGAGGATGATTCGGAGGTGGAGCAGACGGGGCAGTCTTTGGAGGACCTCGAGTAGTAATCCTCGGTCAATACGATTGCAGAGACTCATGTCGAGCGTCAGTTTGGCACAGGCGACCACTACCGTGGTCGTTTCGTATAACTTTTCAAGGACGTACTCGTCCCTGACGCGCTTCAAAAAGAGTTCCTTGAGCTGGACCGGAAGTTCTTGCCTGCGTTCGAGATCCTCGAAAAAGTGAGCGTCCATGTCAAGCACAGGCGCGTACCCAGACTTTCGGCCAGGGAGGGGCACGACCTTCAACAACACCTAACATGAATGAATGTATAGATGACGGAAATTGGAACGACAAAATTTAGTATAGATTCGATTCCTGCTGCCAAATTGAGACTAATTAAAAGTCTAAATAATTGTATGGATACGTTTTATGGCGAGCGAAACGAACCGAGTGTTTCCAAATATGCCTGCTGGTAATGTGAAATTCGAAAGGAAATATTAATTTTCCATGTATACATCCTGCGCGTTAAAGAGGATTTTATGACGACAGGCAAATTAACATTAGTATTTGAACACACTTGCTCAAATACGTGCTATTAATTAAATCAAGGTGAGTCACGATATTAGATTTCAGGAGTTCAGTTTGGATAAGATTACAAGATGGAATAAATTGACGGTTAGTAATATAACCTTTAGGACGATGTTCTTCTAAGAATTTATGTTTATTCAATATTTTGGTTACTAATTGAAATCCTTCACACAATTAATACTCCAAAATCACACTGCAAATAATTTTTAGATTGAGGTAATGTATTTCACAAGAGAACAAAATAACATTCATGGTACGATCACGTTAAGAAGACGATAAATTTTCAATGGCTGTCCTTAACCTTACGATTGATAAGGTGACAATAAATTTCAGTTACCGACGTCGAACTGATCCAATGGGTACCAACATGCAAAAATTGTGAACGTGGAGTCATGTTTAAATAAAAGTTAATATATGTCCGGAGGGCAGATAATTGTTATTTTTGTTTCAAGGAGATCCTGCTTTTATTGGCCTTTTCCGAAAACGTATCCTTGACTAGTATTCACAATAGAAGATGGTTTTGTGGGTAAATAGATTCAAAGTGTTTTCAAAAAATTGCTTTTTCTAATGGCATTTTAAAGATTAGCTAATGGCATTTTACGTGGCCAAGTAACATTTGGAACCTTGCTATTGCATTCACGTTCCGAGTGGGTAGCACTGTTTTCAGCATCTTTTCACGCAAAAATTCTAAACTGTTCTGATAAAAAAATCCTAATTGGCACAATATTCCTCAATTTTAATGAAATTCAATTGAAACACACATGGCGATATATTTGAGTTAAGTGGGCCATCATTTTCTATAAAAATTAAATGGAGATTTTTAGAAAAGAATGTTCTGCGAACACATGAATTTCCTGGATCATGGAATTGCTGAACAAATCGTTTACTCCCAGCACATCGTGCAAATAAAAGTTTGTTAACTTATTTACTCATGGGTTTATATAGTAGTCACAGTTTAAAGTCATTTTGTCCATCCTTAGACAAAAACTGAATTGTCCACATGTATTCAGATTTTGTAGGGAACTGCATATATATGAAAAATACATACGATCGAGGTAGAACTTTCTCGGGAAAGAAATTATTGAGGTGGATATAAACGACAAAAAATATCCAGAAAAATAAATTATTTATATGAACAAAAAATTAAAACCATATGTCCATAGCAAAATATTTCGTTTGCTTTAAAATTTAACATTAACATGCTCATAAAGAATACTCATTTACACGAAGAGAATATAGTAGTTCTCTATTTAGGATAAATTCCCACTAAAGTGGCCATATTTATGGATGTAATTCTCTCATTAAAGTATAATACTTAATTTCATGCAGTATGATAGATTTTTGTTCGGTCAAATAAATTCCAGGGAGGGGCACGTGCCCCCTGTGCCCCCCCTTGGGTACGCTGGTGGTCAAGCAGCAACTTGTCCAATTGGGCGCCATACTGAGTGATAAAATGCGCCTGAAGAGACATCGGCACTCCTTCGATGGCAAGCGAGTGAAGACAGGGGAGAGCTGGAAGGGGAAACGTTGCGATTACTGGAACTAAGTCGTTGCTCACCGATATATTAGTCCTTTCCAAATGACTGCGTACCTCCAGCGTGCGGAGATTTGGGAGCGAATCCAGAAACTCGCCCAACACTCGGTAGAAACTGATGGAGGGCAGGTGGGGATTGTACTGAACAAATTTGAAGTGCCACAGGTGGGATCCGTGCAGCTGGAGAAATCCCTTGGCAGCGTTCAGAAACTCGTTGACCGCGTCCGCCCCCCACATTCCGTTCACATGGAAGGACAACGCTCGCCCGATTACAATGGGAGGTTTTGGAGTGGATGGGGTAGCCGGTGGAAATGAGAGGAACTTGCTCGCATTATTGGCGGGAGTGATCTGGACGTGCTCCAGTTGGCAGCGTCGTAGAGAGGAGTAGACTGAAGCCCTTTTGGCGTTAACTCTCTCGATCACGCTATCTGGATCCAAGGTAGGACGACGGGAGGGATGGTGTTCCTCCAAATACTTGTCCACAGTGTTCCTCCATCCCTTGCAAACTGAGCGACAAGTGAGGAGTGTCGACCTAGCGGTGAAGTGCCTCATGAGGAATGGAAGCACTTGGTCAAGAAGCCACTGATTTTTTCTCTGCCCGAAGGCGGCGTCCAACTGCGAGTTGGTGCGGCAGACACTGAGGCGGTCCAGTGAAGTCACTCGACTAAGGATCTCTCCCCACACCTACAAAAATGCACACAAAGCATGCAATTTAATTTGTTAATTAACGAGATTTTGTTAATTATGTATAATTAAAAAGTAAGCGTGGTAGTTACCTCCTCCGGACAGATTGCGAGGGGCTGGAGCAGCCCTTGGAACGTTTCCGCCCCTCGACCACATCTCTTTGATTTGATCACTGCCTTCTGGAACAAACCATGAAAAAATATCGAATACTAAAAATGTAAAAAACGAAATATTGAATTTTATATAATGGCCTTAATTATTATTGCTTACTGCATCCTCCTCCTGTTTATCTTCCCTCTCCATATTCTCTTTTCCAAGTGGATAACCCATCAATAAATTAATTTAAAAACTGATGGTTCAGGTTAGAGAACTGAACAAACACACACAGTTAAATTACAATTATTATTACATTTTGTATTAATTTCTTATTCTGTAGAGATTTGATCAACAAGTGGTGTAAGAAAGTTTTCAACTTTTCGGCTGAGCAGAGAGAGCTCATCTGTGATTTGCTTGGCCGCTCATCAAAATCACTTTGTTCTCACAGCATTGTTATGTTTTCATTGTCAAATGGAACGATGAATGCGCAGTCTTTTTTCATGAAAAGCTTTATTAAACTCTGAAATTTTTAAGGGCATTATTTTTTGGGGCACGCTGATATTATTACTAGTTTTGGAACACTTCCTGCAGCTCATCTGCAAAGAAATTCAACGTTCAACAGCATAAGATTAAACATTAAACCATTTGTGTATGCTTTCATTTGCAATTTTTTGCACGTTTTGACGAAATATTTTAAAAGCTATTTCTCGGCAAGCATTTTTTTGAGTTAATCACTTCAGATGCAAGTAAATAATGAATTAAATATTTTATTCGAATTTTAAATCAATTTTCTCCCCATGCCCCAAACGATACTCGCTTCTAAATCTCATATTATGCGTGTTTCGAAACTATTCGTTTCTCTGTCATTCGGAAACAAGCGTAATAAATATAATGTTTTGTTCTAAAACTATTAAAGATGTAATAACAAACTAAAAAATTGCAATGACGGTTATATGATAACAACTAGATAGACCAGCAAATGTAACTAGTAGTATAATTAATCTATAAACCAATTCTAAAATTAATTAATGGGTTAAAAAATGCAGTCATAAAATGCACATGAACTACACCAGTATGCAGGTGAGTGGCGGCGTGGTCTAGTGGTAAGACGCTCGGCTGGAATGCGGTACGCATGTACGCAAGAGTGCGAGTCTTAATTTGACACGTAGTTCGTGTCTCTTTGTGTCTCAAAGATTCTTTGAATCCAAAGAATTCGAGTCGACTCGATGGCCAACACTCAAAGCGAGTGCGTATCGCCCAGATAACGAGAGTCCCTGGTTCAATTCCAGGCGTCGTCACTAACTTTTTTCTCCATCTCCAACATTTATTTCTCCATTCAGGCAATACAACATTACGAAAATGTTTACGTAAATCAAATGCATTGATTGATATATATAAATAATGCAAATAATATGTTTCGTTTTTACTTGCTTGAAAAAAATATAAATTTAATTTCCTAATTAGGTTCCGATTTTTTTGTATACAAATCATTTTAAAATCATAAAATCGCCAATTTACTCGAATAATAGGTTAAGAGTCCATCATCATCCGTTTAGAACAAGGAGCAAAGGGAGGAGCGGGATGAGCGGATTCCCAAAACTTGGGATTGGCAAGCCTGTCAAAAGGTGAAACAATTTCCTCACATTAAGTAATGTACCTTAAACTTATCAACCGAAAATAATTGTAATTTTTAGCACATGTGTCTGTGAGACTCACGTTCAATCCTTCGACCGTGCCGGTCAAGTCAAGTCCAGCACGTCTGAACTCCTTCGTCAAGCAGAGGAAATACTACATAGATTCAACGTTAATTAATATTTCATCAGTTAATTGTCCTCTTTGCACACATTTTGAAAAATTAATTATTTCAACTTACACCGGGAAGCTTGGCTTGATTGCTGCAACTGGCTTGAACTGTGCTGGTTTTATTAAGGGGTCCTCCGAATTGCTGGGTTTGGCAGTTGTCAAATTGAGCCTTGCCCTGCAATTTTCAAAAGAACAAAATTAAGTATAAAAAATAACTATTTTCGGCATTTAAATGTTATCGCTGATGTGGTCTGACTGGGAAGTTGTTGTAGCATCCGTAGAAGCCGTCGATAAGGGTTTGGTTGCTTCGGTTGGCTTGCCCGTCGGCGTAGCACAGTTTATTCACGATCTTGGTCGTGGAGGCGATGACGCCACAAAGTTTACCAGCGTCAACGACAACTGCTGCGCCAAAGACGCAGGCCAAGAGAATGGAAACGGTGACTCCTGCCTTCATTTTTAAATTTTTTAAAATAATTTTAGGTCGTGGAGACTGATTTGTTCTCAGGTTGAGAGTTGCAGATTTAATGTGACTTCAAACTTGAATGTCAAGCACCTTTTATAGCTCACCAGGTCCGCCTGCTGAACAAAATGATTGACGTTGTTAGTTAAACAACTTGCTATTTAAAAGAACACGTTAGTGTGTGTCCAATCATCAAATCACTTTCCATTATTGTCTGTCGTTAGCGTACCGGAGTTTGAGCACGTGTAAATCTGGCATATTTTGAGGCGGATCTCGCATCTGAAGATTCCCAGCACCTGAGTCAATATTGGATACTCAACAAAGTTAAAAATCTGCTGATCCAGTTTGTGTAAAAGATCTTGATCAAATTTTCTGCTTGCACAGATTGCTAGCAAATTTAAAGTGAATGTAATCACACCTCTGAGTATATGCAATTCTAAGATCATCATTGATATCTGATCTGATTACATTTAAAATGCATAGACACACTGTGACGTCCATCGTGTTCCATTTTCATGAAAAGTTCATGAAAAAAATTTGTTTCATGAGCCATGTGAAATGCTTGCATGTTAAAACAAAGAGATTTTTGGTGAGACTGATGAGCCCCGGCTCTCAGAAAACCAATTTTTAGTCAACAAACATGGGTAAACATTGGTTCACCTCAACCAACAATACAAGGAAGCAGACGGCACGGTAAACACAATGCACGTGGTTATCATTCTTTTTGCTTATCATCCAATCATCGTGAATCAAGCAAATCATTCCGAAAAGAAAAACATAAATTGATTGAATCAAGTTTTGAAGGGTATACTTTAGATTTGCTTACGTTGGGAAAAGGAAGCTTCCAAGTGTTGGGGTAGCCCGATTCACACTTGAACACGACCAGTTGGGTCTTGCTGCTGACGACGTATTCGTTTCCGGTTTTGGAGATGAATTCATTGCGATAGTCCTTCTTGGTTCCAAACACTGCTTTTGGTAGAATTATTTCCGAGTTATTTCCCTTTCCCTTGTAGGCATACAGAGAAAGTGGGTAATCTGCGTTTGAATTATTTGAAGATGATGCTTGGCTACTCGAGACTATTTCCAACACAAGAATAATTGCAATGGCGAGATTAATCCGCCTTGGTTTGTTACTGATTACTTTACCAAATCTACCCATCTCCTCAACTGTGCCCATTTTTGCATCAGCGTTTGAAACTGGTCAAGTTGTGGTCTCTCTCTCGCTCCGTACTCCACTAAACTGAATAATCAGCCAATGGAGAATGTCATCAACGCATTCACAACAGCCACATGCCATTCATATCTGGCCATCCATACAATGCACTCGCGGAGCAAATATTTATTTTTTTCGAATTCGTGATGCAATCAATTATCTTGTACGTGATCCACTCGTAGCAAAATATTAAATAAATTAAAATAAAAGCTAGACGACATACCGAACTCAATTTGTTTCATCATCATCAATTTTGCGACACATGTAGTCATATTGCATTTTATAGATTTATCTTTAATTAATAATTGCTTAATATTGGAGGCGAGGATATGTGTTAGTTGATTTTCTTTGAAGGCGAACTGGAATTTGCGGTGGAAAGGACAGGAGTATCAGCGTACCCCAAAAAATAGTGTGCGACCAAAACACTTTTATTTTGAATTGATTAAAATTAATGTAAATATTGCTGATTTGCGAGATGCTTACTTTTTCATGAATAATCATGGACAGGCAATTTAATTTTTTATACAAGCAAGTAGTTTTCTGGGTAATAATTTAGCATTTCTTTAAAATACTGGAGAAAATAATTTTTTATATATCGCGTGAATGACGATGGTCGAGATATTTTTGTTCAGGATGACGACGCGTTTGTATCTTTCACTAAAACTTTAATGGTCCTCTGTGCAGCTCCTTTCACGTTTTTCGTCATGCACTTCCACTCCCCTTGCTCGGCTTTTGTGATCTTTCCAAAACTTATTTTTAAAGTTATCAGGTGCTTTTCCTTTTCCACGCTCCTTGTCACGCTCGTCCCATCACCCCCGGAGCCTGACTTTGCCTCATTTTCAGACAGCATCTCTTTAACTTTCCCGTCTCTCGTCACCCCAAAACGTGGATCAGGAACTGCGTCCATAATCGTGCAAGTGAGGACCTTCCCCTCATCCCCCACATTAAAGTGGACCGTTTCCTCCGTCCCCTCCTTGAATCGGGGCGCAACGCTTGGCAGGATTTGAAGTGGCCTTGACATTTTGTCCCATTTGCCCGAGTTCCTGACAGGCATCCAGCAGTCGACCGATCCCATTTCCAGGCTGGCTACCACAGGAACCCCAAAAATGGGCACCATCTCCCCTCCCCAACCATCAAACATGCTAGCATTCCCACTCAGGTACAAAGTCGTCCTCTGCTTACCCCACCTGCCAGATTTCCTCTTTTCCAGAACGGACCTGGTCCCGTTTTTCCAATTTAGCCTCAACTGCGCCCCGTACGAGTGGAAAAACTGAATCCCGAAGCACATTACTGTCAAGGTCTCACCTTCGTAGTAAAAATCCCGATGGTACTCCTTCACCGTTTCCACATATGGCATTTCCCTGATTTCTATGAGCATGTCTTTAAGACCCAAGCCCTTCTCGGTGGCATCCAAGATTTCCTCGACAAATTGGATAAAGTGCATGGGAAGGAAATTCAGGACTGCAAGTTGACGTCTCTGACTTTTTGTTACGACATAGCCCACCATTATCACCAGCCTCTGAGTTAGGTTAATACTTCTAGCCAAGGATGCTGTCTCATCTAAAACGAGTGGTAAATATTTTCGTGTTAATTTAATGATAACGAATTGGTAGAATCTAGAAACAATTTTTTAACCCACATTTAGACAGAGATGTAATCTTTTGACCGGGATCACTTTCCCGGATATCGTTCGACCGATTTTCCACTGGGCCGTTGGCTCTTGGAAGAAAGACCCTGACAAACTGTTGAGCGTAGTCCACCGTGTCACCCTTACAAACCACGAGACTGCTGGGATCGGCAATAATCTTTTTACTGCAGTCTGTCGAATTAGCCCCATCAGTTTCGTTGTTTCCAGATCCATACAATTCTAACAAGTTGTTGAAGTCGGTGTATCCCAATTCCGCTCGGACTTGGTCCATCATCACTTTCTTACCTATTGCGCAGAGGAGTGGAGTGTAGCAGGGCATCATGTACGTTTTTGGGGGCTTGCCCTTGACCCCAGAGCAACAGGTCACTTGTGGACCCGCATGAAGATGGAACCTGGGATTTCGATAGGAAGGTGTAAATGTCACACCGGCCGTACCGTTGAAATTGGACCTTGGCTCAAAATATTCGGTTATTGGAGTTCCAGGGTCACTATTTCTAGTGACATTTTCTACGGAGATGTGAATACTAGACCGTACTTCCGGCTGTTTCTCAGCCGAGACGCAGCTCACATTGAGGCTGAGAAACTTGATCGGGGCGAAATTGAAGGTCATGAAAAGCCTAAAGCTTGTAGCGACAGGTTCCGTGGAGTTTTGGTCTGCCAGTGGCGAAGTGATTTGCTACATTAAAAATATATATATATTCAAATTTAGGCAAAAAAAATCACTCCAAATTTGGTGACACAATCTTTTGCTTACGTTGGGAAAAGGAAGTTTCCAAGTGATGGGGTATCCTGATTCACATATGAACACGACAAGAAAGGTCTTGTTGCTGACGACGTAGTCGTTTCCAGTTTTTGAGATGAAGTCATTCTGATAATCCTTCTTCGATCCAAACACAGTTTCTATTGGGATTGTATCCGAGTCATTTCCCTTTCCCTTGTAGGCATACAGAGAAATTTGTGGGCAGTCTGCGTTTGAATTATTTGAAGATGATGCCTGGCTACTCGAGACTATTTCTAACACAAGAATAATTGCAATAGCGAGTTTAATCCTCCTTGGAATTATTTTATTGATTAATTTACTCAACTCCTCAACTGTGCCCATTTTTCTTCAGCGTTTTTGAAACTGGTCAAGTTGTGGTCATTCTCTGTCGCTATCGCCGTCCGCCACTACACTGAATAATCAGCCAATGGAGAATGGCATGGACGCATTGACAATAGCAGTCAACATGCAATTCACATCCGGCCATCCATACAATGCAGTCGCAGAGCAAGTATTTGTTTTGAATCCGTGATGAAATCAATCTTGTACGTAATTCGCTCGTCACAAAATTAAGTAAAATTAAATGCTAGACGAGTTGCCAAAATCAATTTGTTAGGTGATGTAATTGTATGACAAGGGGTTTCATATGCTTTATGTTTAATTAATAATTGTGTAATGGTGGAGGAGAGGTTATGCTTATGAGTCACTTAAGAATTTGTTGATTTTCTTTGAAGATGAGCTACAATTTCCGTTGCAAACAATAAGAGTGTCAGTGTGCCCCAAAAATAATTCTTTGAACTAATTAACTTAAATCAAGTGATACTTGTTTATTTTGATGTGATTGCATTAAATGTACTGCAGATTACTGAGCGTAACAAAATAATTTTTGAGATGATATGTTTATTTTTTCATCAAGAATCATGGATATTCCACTTACTTAGTTTTTATGCACGCAAGTTTTACTGGTAATAATTTTATATTCTATTTAAACTGCTAGAGAAAATAATATTTGCATAAATCGCGTGGATGACGATGGTCGCGATATTTTTGATCAGGATGACGACGCGCTGGCATCATTCACAAACACTTTAATGGTCCGCATTACAGCCCCTTTCGCGTTTTTTGCCTTGCACTTCCACTCGCATTGCTCAGCTTTCGTGACACGTCCGAAATTTATTTTTAAGGTTATCAGATTCTTCACCTTGTCCACGCTCCTTATCACGCTCGTTCCATTGCCCCCGGAGCCTGAGGTTTCCTTATTCTCAGACAGAATCTTTTGAGCCTTCCCGTCTCTTGTCACCCCAAAACCCGGATCAGGAACTGCGTCCATAATAGTGCAAGTGAGGACCTTCCGCTCGTCCCCCACATTGAGGTGGACCGTTTCCTCCGCCTCCTCCTTGAATCGGGGTGCAACGCTTGGTAGGATTTGGAGGGACCTTGACATCTTGTCCCATTTGCCCGAATTCCTTACCGGCATCCAGCAGTCGACGGAGCTCATTTCCAGACTGGCATTCACAGGAACCCCAAAAATAGGCATTAGCCCCCCTCCCCATCCATCAGCCATGCTTGCCCTGCCACTCAGGTACAAGTTTGTCCCCTCTCTCTTTTCCCCGGTGGGAGATGTCCCATTTCCTAAGACGGACTTGGTCCCATTCTTCCAATTTAGACTCAGGTGCGCTCCGGAAGCGTGGAAAAACTCGATCCCGAAGCACATTAAGGTCAAAGTCTCCCCTTCGTAGTAAATATCACGGTCAAATTCCTTCACCTGTCGTTTGGCGAAAAAGCGCATGTTTACGATTTCCATCGGCAAATCCGCAAGACGAAGGCCACTATATGTGATATCTATGACCGTGTCGAAAACTTGGTTGAAGTGCATGGGAAAGGAGCTGGAAGCTACAACTCGATCTCTGTCACTTTTCGGTATCGGATGGCCGACCATTATCATCATCCTCTGAGTTAGGTTCACACTTTGAGCCACGGACGCCGTCTCATCTAATATAAATAATTACAAAAATTTTATTTGAACTAGAATTTAATAAATGCAACAACATTTCTTTGCTCACACTTGGACAGAGATGCCACGTCTTGAGCGGTGTTGCCCATTTCGCGGATATCTCTGGAGCGATTTGCCACGGGACCATTTGCCCTTGGATGAAAGACGCTCACAAACTGCTCAGCGTAGTCCACCGAGTCCCCCTTGCAGACCACCAGAGTGCTCGCAGAAATGATAATCTTTTTGGCGCAGTCTGTCGAGTTATCAGTTTTGTTGTCTCCGACGCCAAAATTGTTTATCAAGCTGTCGTAACTCTTGTGTCCTCTTCCAGCACGGACATCGTCCATCATGACCTTCTTGGTCACTTGACAGCGGAGTGGATTGTAGCAGGGCTTCATGTACATTTTTGGGGGCTTACCCGCCACCCCAGAGCAGCAATTAATTTGTGGTCCCGGAATGAGATGAGTCTTTGTATTTGTTTTGGAAGGGGAAAACGTCACTCCAGAGGATCCATTGAACCTGGACTTGGGCTCAAACGACTCAGTTATTGGTGTTCCAGGGTCACCACTTGTGGGAGTTTCGAGGGCGATGTGAATACTGGACTGAATTTCATGGCGTTTTTCAGCTGATGCGCAGGTCACATTGATGCTGAGGAATTTGATGGGCGTGAAATCAATGCTCATTAAAAGATTAAAGTTAGTGGTTACAGGGTGGTCGGTAGAGTTTTGGTTGAAATCGGAATGTCGATACTCGGAAGACCTTAAATATACTCCTCCCAATGGTGACGTAATTTGCTTCATTATTAATTAAATTTAAAATAATTAAAATTAAAATTCCGTTTATAAACTCATGATCTAAAAAATGGAATAGATAGAATTGTTGAGTAGTTTGTTGTTACGTTAGGAAAGGGAAACTTCCAAGTGATTGGATAACTCGCTTTACATGCAAACACAACAATTTTAGCCTTGCCACTGACGACATAGTTGCTTCCGTTCTTGGATATAAAGTCGCCCTTATAATCCTTCTTTGACCACAACTCGTCATTTGCGCGTATCAGTTCGGACGTCTCATTTTCCTTGTAGGCGGTTAGAGAAATTTGGGGTCCAAGATCGCTGCTCAGATCTGAGTTCGGAATTTTTGAAGATGATGTCTCGCTGCTAAGGACTATGTCCAGCAAAAACAAAAGAACTATGAAGCTAGTCTGTGGAAACCTTTCACTTATGACTTGAAATTTATTCATCTCCATTTTGATGGATTTACAAGTGACCACTCTCTCTTTCTCTGTCGTCGTCCATCAAACTGAATAAGCATCCATCCTGACATGGCATCAGAGTTAACATGCAATTCATATCAATTCAATTCATCACCGATTCCAAAACATATACATACTTTCTATACGAGTGCATTAAATGGATTTGCCGGATGTGAGTTGCATGTTAGCTGTTGCGAATGCGTCATCATGATGAAAATCTCAGAGATGGCTCAGATTATTCGGTTTACTGGAAGAAGACCACAAAATGACAAGGATAATGGACACGCTAAAGATGGATAAATTTCCGAAAGCAATCAGTAAGAAGTTTCCACGGATTAAACTCGCCTCCACGGATTAAACTCGCCATTGCATTTTTTATGCTGGTGGAAGTAGTATCAAGTTGCCAGGGATCATCTTCAAATAATTCGAACCCAGAACATCCACAAATTTCTCTGCATGCCTACAAGGGAAAGGGAAACAACTCGGATATAATCCTCCCAAAAGCAGTGTTTGGATCCAAAAAAGACTGCCAGAATGAATTCATCTCCAAAGCCGGAAACAACTACGTCGTCAGCAACAAGACCAAACTTGTCGTGTTCAAGTGTGAATCGGGCTACCCCATCACTTGGAAGCTTCCTTTTCCCAACGTAAGCAAATATAAATTACGCTACAAGACTTGATTCAAATGGAATCATTCAATCAATTTATGCTTTTCTTTTCGGAATGATTTGCTTCAATTGGAATATTTTTTAATGCAGCAAATTACGTCGCCACTGGCAGACGGGAATCTGAGAGTGCTGGAATATCGCGATTCCAATTTCACCCAAAACTCTACGGAACCTGTCACTGCCCGCGTTAGGCTTTTCATGACCTTCAATTTCGCCCCCATCAAGTTTCTCAGTCTCAATGTGAGCTGCGTCTCGGCTCAAAAGCAGCCGGAAATCATGTCCAGTATTCACATCTCCCTAGAAAATGGCACAAGTGGTGACCACATTGGGATACCAAAGACGACAACCGCAACCGAATCTTTTGAGCCCAAGTACAGCTTTAACGGCACCGCTGGCGTGACCTTTGCCCCTTCTAAGCCAAATCTCGACATCCATATGAACGCGGGACCACAAGTGACCTGCTGCTCTGGGGTGAAGGGGAAGCCCCCAAAAATTTAAATGACGGCTTGCTACACTCCACTCCGCTGCGAAATTAACAAGAAGGTGTTGATGGACAAAGTCCGAGCGGAAGTGGGGTACACGGATTACGACAGCTTGTTGACCGTTTTTGGTCCCGGAAACAACAAAACTGACGGCGACAACTCGACAGATTGCACCAGAAAGATTCTGCTCGGTCCCAGCACTCTTGTGGTCTGCAAAGGGGAAACGGTGGACTACGCCCAACAATTTGTGAGCGTCTTTCATCCAAGAGCCAATGGTCCAGTGGAAAATCGGTCCAAGGATATCCGTGGAAGTGATCTGAGACAAGAGATGACATCTCTATCCAAATGTGAGCAAATAATCCTTAAAAGACATCCAATTATTATTAACAATTAAGATAATAATAATTTTATGGATTTTTAGATGTGACGGCATCCATGGCCCAAAGTGTGAACCAAACTCAGAGGATGATGGTGATGATAAGCCGTCCAATACCAGATCATCTGAAGAGATGACTCGCAGCGTCCAATTCCTTCCCCATGCACTTCCGCCAAGTTCACGACCCACTCTTAAAAGCCACTGATGCTGGCCTTCGTATAGCGGACCGTCCGACGGAAATAAGAAGAATGCGGATTTTCGCTGAACGAAAGCTGATGGAGTTTGACCGGGACGTTTACTACGAAGGGGAGACTTTGATCGCAATGTGCTTCGGGACCGAGTTTTTCCACGCATTCGGAGCGCACCTGAGTCTAAATTGGAAAAACGGGACCAGGTCCATTTTAGGAAATGGGACATCCCCCACCGGGGAAAAGAGAGAGGGGACAAATCTGTACCTGTGGAAGAGCAAGCATGTCTGATGGATGGGGAGGGGGACTGGTGCCCATTTTTGGGGTTCCAGTGGTCGCTAGTCTGGAAATGAGTTCAGTAGACTGCTGGATGCCGGTTAGAAGCTCAGACAGATGGGACAAGATGTCTAGGTCCCTTCAAGTTCTGCCAAGCGTTGCGCCCAGATTCAAGGAGGAGGCGGAGGAGACGGTCCATTTTAATGTGGGGGATGAGGGGAAGGTCCTCACTTGCACGATTATGGACGCAGTTCCTTTTCCACGGTTGGAGGTATCGGGCTACTTGGGAGGTCAAGCGATGGTGTATGACAATGAGGCGTTTGAGATAAACTCAGGTTTCGGGACAATGGGACGAGCCTCACCCAGAGTGTGGACAGGGAAAAGCGCTTGATAACTTTAAAAATAAATTTTGAACGCGTCACGAAAGCTGTGGAAGGCGAGTGGAAGTGCAAGACGGAAAACGTGAAAGGGTTTGTGAAGCGGACCATTAAAGTTGTTGTGAAAGATAACAGCGCATCCTTGTCCTGATCAAAAATGTCGTGACCATCGTCTATGATGCGATTTATGCAAAAATTGTATTGTCGACTAAACTAGGTTAAAAACTATAAAAAATAATCATCTCAAAAATTATTTTGCTGGGCAGTAATCAGCAGTACATTTTATTTAATCAGTTCAAAATTTTAATGAATCAATTAAAAGAATTAAATAGATCATTATTTCTTCTGCAAGCCTGGACACCACCTCGTCTGATGTCGCGCTAGACTCGTCTTGTCCTCGTACGCCTTTCCGCACTGCTCGCACACGAATCCAGTCTCGGGATCCACCTCAAACTGGTGCGCCACCTCGGGGTGAACCCTCCGGATATGATATCTGAGTAGACCCCGATGGGGAAACGCCTTTCCACACATCTCGCAAACCACTGGCTCTCTCGTCACAGGAATCTTCCTTGGCGGTTTAGGCCGATGCTTAGACCGGACGTGCGCCATGAGCTGCCTTTTCTTCAGAAAGGTCCTACCGCAGGTGCCGCACTCTAATCTCTCATTCTCGGGGTTCTCATGAATCTTTCTCCGATGGACCCAGAGAGTTCCCTCCCGCTTGAACAGTCTGCCGCAGTACTCGCAGCTGAAGGACGGCGCCTTCTCGGACGGAAGGTAGGATCTCCCGTTCCACGCCGCGTTTTTGGCATGGAGCTTCAGATGCGTCTGGAAGCGGTGTCGATGTCGCGTGTAGACCTTTCCGCAAATGTGGCAGTGGAAGATTGGACAAGGTACTCTGGCAAGGGCCCTTGGCTCCTGAAGACCTCCTTCATAATGAACCTTCTTGATGTGGACGCGGAGGAAGGCTTGGGACCGGAAGCGCCGTTGACATTGGTCGCATTTGTGCGGAAGCTCCCGCTCCAACATCCCCTGGTCGTTCTCGTGATGGACGGCCACGTGACGCTCAAACTTTTCCAGTGAGAAAAACTGGCGATTGCAGTCGGTGCACTGGGGCCAGTTTGCCTTTTGTTTTGGGGGAGTCAGTTGGAAGTGGACGGTGGCGTAGTGGTGGCGGAAACCTTGCCTCACTAATGGCAGCACTTGCTCCTGGCAACGAGGACAAAATTCATTAGGGTCTTCAGGATTCCTTTGCAGGTGCTCGGACATTTCGTGTCTGATAAGCTTCGAGATACTCGGAAGCTCCAGGGAGCAAAAGTGGCACTGGACTGGGGTGTGCTCCATACTTTTGTGGTAGTCGAGACCCTCCTTCTTATTATATTTTGACCTGCAGTCCTTCTCGTCACAATGGTAGCTTAAGCCTCGTCCGTTCTTGCTTGAATGTGACCTCGACCCTTGACCCGGTTCAGCTGTAATTGGACCCCCCTGCCCTTCGTCTTGATTTAAGTTTTGAAGATCCTTCTTCCTCCGACCACGCTTCCCTTTCTTCCGCTTCTCTTTCGATTGCTCCGCAGCGGCCCCCTTTCCGCTTTCAATGTCCTTCTGGACCTTGTCCATGCGCGTTTTGTGGACCTTGTAATGCTTGATACACTTCTTTTTGAAGGAAAACTCCTTGGCGCAGCCGTCCAGCGGACACTTATAGGGAGGTCCAGGAATGGGAGGAACCGGAATGGAATCCTGAACTTTTTTCTTCATTGTCTTCAACGCCTTCGTCACTACGCCCACCGACCGCTCTAATTCTGGCTCAACGGAAATCACGCGAGGAACGACGACTCCAGCACCCATGGTGACTTTGGAGGAGGTGGAGTTGGGTAAGGTCATGGTCGGCGTTGTTGGCGTCCTTGCTACGACTCCCACACAAGTCTTTCCGGTTTTGACATTCATAAGTTTGCAGACGATTTTGTACTTTCCAATGTACTCGGAGGACATGAACGGCACCTTTTTGGCGGCGGTGGAGGAAGGGAGAGGTTCCTCAATTTCTTCTTTGGGTTCTACCAAAGGCGCTGCTGCTTCAGAAGGGGGAGGTGGTTCTGGAGTTGGAGGGACGACGGGGACAGTTTTCAAATCCGCTGCTTCAGCTCCTAACTCCATGTCAGCATCTCCAGTTGGGTCAGGGTCACCACTGAATGAAGAGGTTGCAGGACTGGGACAAGGGCTTATCATACCGGCACCGTCGTCATCCTCCTCCTCATGATCAGGGTTATCATCAGTGCGGTTGAGAAGCGTTTCGTTGAGCACCAGACTTGGAGTCTTCTCATCGGTCTGTGTTGACTCCATCCAAGATGTAATTCTGCTGGAAGTTGACGGTTGGATATCAACTGGATTTACCCCGGAGGAAGGTGCAGGTGGAGCTGGAGTCACTGGAGGAGAAGGATCCGGTGGACGTTTGGTCGAAGATAAAACTGAACCTGGACGGCGAGAAGGATAATGAGTGAATTTAATTTCCGCTTCCTGCACGGGAAAGTTTTCCTCTTCCCTTCCCCCTCCGTCGGGGTCTGGATCAGGTTCTTCATCTGGCGGTGGCGGAGGTGGCTGCTCGTGTCGTTTGGTGTGATAAGCCATTATGTGCTCCTTCAATTCCGTCTTGGAAGGAAAGTACTTGTCGCAGCCGAGGCAGCTCTCAATATTCCTCAATCCAAGCAGATTTATACATGAAGTGTTCCCACAAATTATTCCCTGACTATTTCCTGGTGGGAATGAATCTCCTCCTGCAACCCGGGCAGCAGCAGTGCTCTTTGAAGTATACTCCAAGATCTCCAATTCATCCTTGTTGGGGTGCGATGCAGCGATCCCATTTTGTTGGGACTCATCCGCTCGTGTTAAAATTAATTTGGGGATGAGGAATTTGCCTCCTGTCATTCAGCACAAAATGAAAAATTAGTTAATATCAAGGGGGTATATATACTAGGTTCGGAGCATCAGACACTTTTGACCAAAATTCCGCCATATTGAATTATGACGTAGACTCCAGCGGTTAGCATTACCAGCATAGGATATTCCTCTCCGTGTTTTAAATCGTCCGATTGATCATGAAAATCAATTCATGGCGTGAGAATTAGCCAAAATTGTGCATGTCAACAAGGAACAAGCTGATTTTTACGCTGGTGCCTACGTCACAATCATCATCATCATCATCACCTACAGATTTTTGATGTGCTTTGTTGATGTGCCGTGGGTTGGTTAATATTTTACATTACTTCTCATGGAATTTAATTTTTAATAAAATAAAAAATATTTATTTTTACTCTTGGCTTTGATCCCACTGTTGACGGTTATCACAGGACTCATCTTATTAGCGCCTATCTTCCTCTCCACTTCCCCTTTCCTCTCCTCCCACTCCTCCTTGTCGAACATCTGGCTTATCATCACAATCTCACTGTTCAGCTTCATCCTAATAAGCTCCAATTCCCCAAAAAGTCTACAAATTTTTCCAACAGCCTCCAGACATTCGTCACAAACTGATCGATAGACAGGGGAGAAGAGCCTTCCATGATGACCCTCCCCATTAAACGCCTTCTGCGCCGCTTGATAGTCCACTCCCAAATACCTCCCCATCAAACCGACAAACTGTTGATAAGCCGCTTCCTTAGATTCCAAACTCTTCAGAAACTCGAGACCCTCCGTAAATTCTTGGAGGCAGATGGAACAGTAGTAGTTCTTAGTGAGGAGGTCGTACTGTTGCCTTAACTTTTTGGAGGAAACCGGAGACTCCTCCAGCACTGGCACTGGAGTGGATGTCTCCTCCTCATGTTCTTGTGAAGGCCTTCTCTTCCTGGGCAGTCGTGGTGGTCGTCCTCTCGGTCTCTTCATCGTCACCTCCTTCCCCTCACCCCCCAGCTTCTTGGTGGGAACCGCCCCGGGAGCAAGGGTCCATCTCTCCTTCGGCATAAACTCAGTCTTCCCGTTAATCACAAACTTGTCCCCCTTCACCAGACACTCGTCCTCAAAGTGGAGCTCGCACAGGACGTGCTTCACGTTGTCAAAGTCGAAGGACATCATTGCGTCCTTTTTCCCCCTCCTGGTGGGAATCGCACTCCTCCATTTCTCCAGCACCTGTTCCGAGAGAGGATGGAGACTGTTGGGGCGGAGATAGTGGACCACTTCTGGAGTGTGTGTTCTTTTCGCATGGTCGTTTACACAGCCACTTATAAAACAGCGCGTTGTGCTCATCCTGATGACATTTAATTTTAACCACAACTACAATTAAATAACTTACAAAATTATTCACGATAAAGCAACAAGAAAGAAAGCACGTGCATTGTGTGCCGTCTGCTTTGCTGTTTTGTTGACGAAACTGCCTTTGGGAAAGCCGGAGCTCAGCTGTCTAACCAAAAATCTCTTTGTTTTCACATGCAAGCATTTTCACATGACTCATGAAACCAAATATTTTTTCATGACAATTTTCATGAAACTAGAAGATAATGACTTCAGAATAAAAAAGAGGATATTTATTTACGAATTACATAATCATCTCAATCTCTGTGATCAATATTACTTTGTATAAATCTGTGTAAAAATTTGCAAACTGTTCAAACAGAAAATTTGATGATCAAGGCCATTTACGCAAACTGGACGAGATTTTAAACTGCTTATGATTTAAATTAAATGTTGATTCAGCTGTTGTGCTGAGTCTTCAGATGTGAGATCTGCCTCAATATATGCCAGATTAGCCAGATTGGCACGTGAGTAAACGGATGACGGATAACGATAATAGCAGACATGATTAAAGCAAACACTAACTAACATGCTGTATTTTTTAACTACTAACGTCAATCATTTGTTTCAGAAGGCGGACCCGATGGGGTATAAAAGGTGCGTGACATTCTAGTTTCTAGTCACATTAAATCTGAAACTCTTCACTTGAGAACAAATCATTTTAAAAAGCTTAAAAATCGCAACAAAATCAACACTTCAAAATGAAGGCTGGAGTTACCGTTTCCATTCTCTTGGCATGCGTCTTTGGCAGCGCTGTTGTCGTTGACGCCGCCAGACTTTGCGACGTTATGGCTTCCACAGCCAAGATTGTTGGAAAGCTGTGCTACGCCGACGGACAAGCCAACCGAAGCAATCAGACTCTTATCGACGGCTTCTACGGGTGCTACGACCACTTCCCAGTCAGTTACCATCAATAAGAGTATTTTAAATATACAAAAACAATTAATTTCCAAACTTAATTTACGTTATTTTTAAATTTGCAGGGCAAGGAGCAATTTGAGAATTGCCAAACCCGGCAATTTGGGGGACCCTTGGACAACGCCAACACAATTGAAGCCAGTTGCAGCAACCAGGCCAAGCTTCCCGGAGTGAGTCCCAATAGTAAATAAAAATGTGTATAATTAAGGCAAATTGATTGAGGAAATATTACTTATCTTTTTTGAACTAGTATTTCTTCTGCTTGACCAAGGAGTTCAGAAGCGCTGGACTTGACTTGACCGGCACCGTCGAAGGATTGAACGTAAGTCTCAGACGTATCATGCGTCATAATTAATTATTTTTTTTGTCAGCTATTTTTAAATTTGGGAGTGCACATTTATTTAATGTGCGAAAATATGTTCACATTTTAACAGGCTTGCCAGTCCCAAGTTTTGGGAATCCGTTCATCCCGCTCCTCCCTTTGCTCATTATTCTAAACGGATGAATTTTATGACGGTCTATTAATCTATTATTCGAAGAAAATTGGCAATTTTGTGAGTTTAAACTGATTTGTAAACAAAAAATTCAGAAACTAATTGGGAAAATAAAATGATATTTTGAACTGGTAAAAACGAAACATTGTTTGCACGATATCCATATTATTACTTTATTAGCAATACAATTACCTAAAGAACTATCGTAATGCTTTATTGCTTGAGTGGAGAAAAAAAAATTGTTGGAGAATGAAACAAAAGTTGTTGGCGACGCCTGGAATCGAACCAGGGACTCTCGTTATCTGGGCGATACGCACTCGCTTTGAGTGTTGGCCATCGAGTCGACTCGTAAATTGTTGAGCAACAACAAGGACATGAACTTCATGTCAAATGGAGACAGACTCGCACCCATGCGTACATACGTACCGCATTCCAGCCGAGCGTCTTACCACTAGACCACGCCGCCACTCACCTGCCCCCTACCCTGGTTTATCTACATTTTATAACTCCAAGCTTAAAAGAGTTAATAAAATTTAGCAGTGGTCTAAATAGACTAATTGTCCTTTTGATCGAGTGTTGTTTAATTAAAATGCAATTCAAAGAATACAGTTGAAATTAAAGTAAATTGACCCCAAGAATTAAAAATAAAGAATTGTGGACGGCGCCTGGAATCGAACCAAGGGACTCTCGTTCTCTGGGCGATATGAACTCGTTTTGGTGGGCTTGAGGGGGTATGGAGCAGCTCTCCTAGCGCTGGGTCGTCCCCGGGCTTTCATTGCTTTCAAATCGCTTGCTCGGCTTAAAGCGCTTCGGGCGACGCTTGTCTGGTTCCAGATAGCTCTCATTCACGAACACTGAGACTGCCACGCAACTACGTACGTAACCATATCGCGGGCGGCGTGTGGATATTCATGAGGACCTTTGGCCCCAACATTCTTTCGCTCTCTGTAAACTTTTCCGACTTCTCCTTCTCGGCCAATGAAGTTTTCACGCTGACTCAAGTGATATTACTGGAATGTCCGAATGTTCGAAAACTGGAGCTTGTCTCGTGCCGTGACGGTGTCAAGTCGATAAGCGAGATGATCCAGAAGAGCCATCCCCTCCCGCTATTGCTCACTTGGAAAGTTTGCTCATGAACAAGGGAGGAGTACAACTCCCATTGTTTGACCTATTGCTCCAAAAGTACGGCCCCCAACTCAAGTGGCTCGAGTTTACATTGTTCCCCAGAATGGCCGACTCCACACTGGCACAATTGACCAGTCTGACGGAACTAGCAGCTCGCTTTACGGAGACCATTCTCGGTTTTGACCAAGTGAGGAGACTTTGGGCGATTCCCTCCCGCCACCTCCACAAGATAACTCTGCAACTGGACCGGAATGTCAACCTGTTCCTGAGCACATTGCTGGAACTCTGCGATCAGTTTCCGCTGGAAAGTTTGGCAGTCTCTGGAAAAGTAGACACTCGTCTCGTCGGGCAGTTGGTGGAAGTCAAGGTCAGAAAGACTCTGAAATCTCTGGAGTTCATGGACGTGGACGGAGTGAGCTCATTTAACTTTCTGGAGTGCTTTCCGTCCCTGGAGTACCTTCACCTTAGAGGCGCCTATTATGCTGTTCCGGGAGGAGGATGGTGGAACCCAGCTCCGGAAATTGTCAGAAATGGAAAGCCTCGGTATGGAGTGCGGGAGAACACGACGCGGGAGACTGTGGAGGTTCGCCGGTTTCTGTATCCGGAGGAGGAGAAGGACATGGAGGACATGTACCGATCCAATCTCTGGCGCATTTGTCCCAGACTTAGAAAATTCGTGTTTGAGTACCACTGGGAAGGGAGAAGGTTCTGGCTGAGTGGAGGTCGGAATTGGGACGCCAAGGACCCTGACGAGGATAGTCCTCGCGTGTTCACGAGACAAGGATTTTGGAAGCATCAAGGATTATAATTAATTTAATACAAATGAGTTTAACTGAAATGATGAATGCTTGAGATATGTAAATATGAAAAATGAGCCGAAAGTTAAAAGTAAATTAAAAACGAAAAACTACGTCTTCAGTACTCTAATTATTCTTTAATTCAGCACAGTTCTCTCATTTTAATTTCTCGTTTTTATAATTACTTTATTTATTTCACAGTCAAACTCGTTTCATTACTTTGTAATTCTTTTAACTTTTAAATATGATAAACTTAAAATTATTGTTAATTAGCCAAGAGCTGTGAATTCCAAACCAATTATGACGAACAAGAAGCTGCTCGCCAAACACCATCCTTGAACCATCTTGCGTCCCCGTAAATCGCCAGCTCCACCCACGTGACGCCATCCAGGTCCGCCTGCACTGTCAGGTGGCGGTTTCGGCTTATCATGTCCCTCATATCCCGTATCTCCAGTGTTTTTCGTGGTGCATCTTTGCTCAGCGGCATCCAGAAAGACGCAAGCGTTTTTGGCGCAACTCTGGCCATCATCCTCGGTAGACTTGCCGTAGTGGGCGAAGATCTTGGCCTTTTCCGCTTCCGTGTAAGATTTTAGAATTGTCAGGGCCTTGCCACAGGAAGCTTTCAACACAAAAATCACGATTTAAATAAATATTAAATCCTGACATTTTTATTAAGAGTCGACATATTACTCTAAAAAAGCACCTACAACCTACCTCTGGTCACGTAGCAGTAATCAGACTGGTACTCCATCCCGTCAAATGTCGCGACCCTTGGCTCCGTGCCATTGACACAAACACAGGCCATCTTGCTTTTCGAACATCTCAGCAATCTTGTTCGATCACAAAAGCCTCCCCGTCCCGATGTCCTCTCGTCCTGGAGCAGCGCCAACATTTTGTACTTGTTCACATCCGACCTCCCATTTTTTATCCACTTGCGAATAGACGTTTCCAGGTTATTTCGACAGGATTGACCCCTTCCCAAGTTGGAGTACTCTGCCATTCTCTCAAATTCTTGGAACACGCGCTCATCCAGTTGCCGGGATTCGCATACTCCGTACGAAACTCGATCCATGGTGTCGTGACATCTCTGCTCCAGTCTCGAGGACGCAAGGGAGCAATCCGAACCGTAAATGCCGCCATCATCGCTGTAGTCCTCGTAGCAGACAAAGCCGTCCGGACATGACTTCCGATCCGGGAAGCATTTGGCGTCGGGATTATCCTCCAGAATTTTCCTGTCGTATATTTTCTCCTCCTCCTCCAGTTCCTTAAGAGAGGTCTCCAGCACTTTAACGTACTCTCTAAATCTGTTCTCGGCAGCTTCAGTGTCCAGCTTTCCAGGCTCCTTACAAGTTCCATCGTTTCCCGCGCTATCCGTGGAGCCATCCGCGACGCACTGGAGGGGACGATGATAATTCTCCCGGAACACCTGACAAACCTTCTTTTTCACCTCACTCGTCAAGTCCACCACCGACTGGAGATGGGAGTCTAGTTCCGCCTTGGTCGCTCCTGCCACGTAGTCCTTTCCAGGAGGTGGATTCTCCTCTTCCAAACTCTGAAAGTACTTCCAGGCCTTCTCCATTGCTTCCGTTTTGCTCACTGAACACCTCTCGCCCTCACGCGTTGCCCTCACGTCATAAGATCCGGTTGTGGTAAAGTGCACTTCGATTCTCAGGTACCTGCGGTAAAAATTGCTGAGCTCGTCCCCTCGAAGAGGCACGGTTCGCGGGTGGACAAATGCGGTGAACATGGGATGGTGGCGTACGTTCCACGATCTCATTACGGTACGGGCAATCCCGTACTGTCCAAACTCGTGAGCGCAGAAACCGGTTCTCATTTCCTTTGCCGGTTGGGATCGGGGCGGTCCAAAGTTGTAGCAGATGAAGCCGGGAAGGCTTCCAACGTCCGAGGGAGTGTCACAGGAGCCGGGCTTAGCGATCAGCCCCAGCGCGCATTCCTCGCCAAGTGGCACTGGCTGGTACTGGCCGGCGTTGATGACATCTGTCACTGTTGGAGGGGGAGGAAACCAGGGCCCACTATTGACGTCGTAGCAGAGAGGTGGCTTCTGATTGGTGTCCTTGAATCGACATTGGGTTCCCACTTTGCAGCTGGGCGGCTTCTCCAGATTGAAGATCAAGTGGTACAAGTTGGTCGCGAGGGCGGAGTGTCTGGGATCATTCCCGTGCGCAATGTCGATCAGAGCACAGATCTCGTTCTTCTCCAGAAGGCACCTCTTCACTGGGCTCCCCTTGTCAATGGACTGCATCTTGGAGCCTTCAGGACACTGGCACTTGTGAGTCGCCTGCTTACACACCAGTCCTTGTCGATAGTCACAAAACTGGGCGTCACTTCTCTGCCGATTGTGGTAGTTGCTGAAGGTGAACTTTTTCTGGAAGTACCAGGTCACCGAGTTGTTGAAGGGATTCTTGTACTCGGAAGTGTAGGCGGGATCACAGTCGTCATTTTCTTGGAGCGTGAGTCGAGGAAGGATCCCGAGCTGGAAGGCGATCACAAATGTCTCGTAGAACTTGGAAGTGCGGTATTTCTCCTTGAGGGGACCCAGGAACAAGGGCGCCAGTTCGGCGTCCGTCATCAGCGTACCGTCCTTGCGGAAGGTCATCCAGCCCAGGGCCTGTTTGAGAAGCTGAACTCTTGGAATGGCGACGTCGAGCGAGCTCCGTTTGGTGCGGGGTTGGAGGAGGGTTCCATTGTCGCAGGAGGCGAGGACGATTAGAGACAACAGGAAGTACAGTGCATGCATCTTTCATCTCATAATCTGAGACTGGAAATATTTTTTATAACTAACTATTACTTATTCTTTGATTCCCCTTGCATATTTTTTAAATAATAAAAATAATAATTTAAAATTGAAAGTAGGTCCTCTCCTCCTTGGCAATATTTACTAATGTTCGTGTTACTTAAAAACAACTAATATGCGCCATTTCTACATTACTACCAACACAATTACGTACAATGGTGAATGGAGAAAAAATTGACAAATTGACCGAGAATTAATAAAAAAAGAGAATTGTGGACGGCGCCTGGAATCGAACCAAGGGACTCTCGTTCTCTGGGCGATATGAACTCGTTTTGGTGGGCTTGAGGATATGGAGCAGCTCCTAGCGCTGGGTCGTCCCCGGGCTTTGAAAGCGCTTGCTCGGCTTAAAGCGCTTCGGGTGACGCCTGACTGGCTTCCAGAGCTCTCATTGAACATGCACTGAGACTGCCACGCTTACGTACGTAACCATATCGCGATCCAGCCGAGCGTTTAACCACTAGACTACACCGTCCTGTTGAAGACGAGCGCAGATTTTTCTATATCACAAAAAATGTCTTTAAAACACACACTTGTTTTTTAAAGACAGATTCTGCATCTTGTAGACAAACAAATGAAGCAACGCAAGAAAGTAGAACAAAAGCAACATTTGAGAGTTTGAGGGTGACTTGAGACGTGTTAAAATTAAAACGCCATTAACTCCAATAAGGGCAGGTACCACAAGCCTGGCATTTTTTCCCTTATATGAAAGTTGCATACGCTGATTCCAAAACTGGCGTCGGAATGTGGATATCTTCTCAGGAACCTTAGATATTGCCATTTACAAATTGTAAAAATCAAGCAAACCTTTCACCACCACTAAGCAAGCAGTAAACCACACATCAACAACTCAACAGGACAGCATAAAAATGTATACATACCATTAGTCTCACTCCGCCCCAAATGTACAGCGGTAGTCAAAAAATTTGTTTTCTTGTTGCTTGTCAGTCAGCAGCACACAAACAAATGCAAAATGTGACCTGCTACTGCTGGTTTAACCCAGCCCCATGCATTCCCCATTTAGATGCGTTGTCCACAAAACTTTCACTATTTGTGACGTCATCCGGCCCATCGCACAGGATGCTTTGCTATGTAAAGCTTATGGGCGATATCAGGATTTTCTCTTCTTTTTATCATATTTCAAAATTTTGCGCGATAACCCCCAACTTTCTTGGGTGGAAAGGATAGCAAATTTAATGGAGATTATTTTACCATTGATAACTTTCCGTTTCGTTTTCAAATCGATTCAGAAAAATATTTTAAACTTTGTGTGTTTTCATTCCATATAAAGTAAATGGGGAATTCAGAAAATTTGAGTTATCAAAACGCCAAATGTGAATCCACTGTACCATTTGGCATTTTTCTAGCAGAAATCGAGTGTGCAGGAGTACGTCAGTCAGCTTTGTTTACATTCAGCTTTCACTCACGTTCTGCGTCTCCCTTTTATATTCTTTCCTCCCTGGGTTTAACCAACAATTAGACTAACCAGTGCATTTTCCAGTGTAATTAGACTGTATTAATTACATAAAATAAAAGCATAATAAGTTACTGCTTATAATTAAGTTACTGTCATTGCTCGTGCTTATCTCGCTAATTAGTATCAGTTAGTCAGTTTTGAGGCTTTCACAAAAAAGGGTGAAAGGAATCAGATGTCAGAATAATCAATAATTAAAAATAAATGTTAGTAATCACTGTCATTTGGTCAGTAATTAAATGTAAAGTGGAGGAAAGTGTGTAACCGTTATTGTGGTCATCATGATGAACTTGGAGTTACTGGGTAAAAAAATAGTTTTATAAATTAGTTTATTCATTATTGAACAACAGGTGGTGGGAGGCGGAGGAGGGGGAGGAAGGTTACATACTAATTATCTTTGTAAAAGCAATTAACTAATTAAATTATAATTTATGTTCTGTACAGAATCCTTCTGCCAAAACTACCCCGAGGAACAGGATGGCGTCCTCGACTGCGTCTCCCAAGCGGTCACGGCTCAATTCAACAAACTGGGCACGCTCCTCGCCGTGGGCTGCAACGACGGCCGCCTGGTCGTTTGGGACTTTATGACCCGAGGGATCGCCAAGGTCATCACGGCCCACTCCCACGCCGTCTGCTCCGTGTCCTGGTCACGGAACGGACACAAGATCCTGACCGCCTCCACCGACAACACGGTCACAATTTTCGACGTGATGAGCGGCGACTGCGAGAATCGCTACCGATTCCCCTCCCCCGTGCTCAAGGTACAGTTCCACCCCCGCAACCCGGAACTCTTGCTCGTCTGCCCCCTTCGCCACGCCGCCCTCCTCGTCTCCGTGGACGGCACCCACAAAACCGTCCCTGTCTCCGAGGACGACAACGATCTCAACATTGTCGCCAGCTTTGACCGCCGCGGAAAGTACATTTTCACGGGAAACTCGAAGGGAAAGGTGGGCGCATACTCCATATCCTCCCCCGGAGGAATATCACTTGTCGCCAGCTTCAGAATTGGCCAAGGAATCACCTCCACCACCGCCGTCAAGTCAATCGAGTTTGCGCGACGAGGCGACTGCTTTCTTATCAACTCGGCCGACAGGATAATCCGTGTTTACAATGTCAACGATGTTTTGGAAGCGGGTGTGGAGGGCGATCCGGAACCTGTGCAAAAGCTGCAGGACCTCGTCAACAAGACCATGTGGAAAAAGTGCTGCTTTTCCGGGGACGGCGAGTACGTTTGCGCAGGGAGCGCCAGACAGCACGCGCTCTACATGTGGGAAAAGACGGTCGGAAACCTTGTCAAGATCCTTCAAGGGACTAAGGGGGAGCTCCTCCTCGACGTGGTATGGCATCCCATGCGTCCCATCGTGGCGTCGATAAGCTCGGGCGTTGTTTCCATCTGGGCGCAAAATCAGGTGGAGAACTGGAGCGCATTTGCGCCCGACTTTAAGGAGCTGGACGAGAACGTGGAGTATGAAGAAAGGGAGTCCGAGTTTGATCTGGAGGACGAGGACAAGATTGTGGAGGAGAAGGGAGGGATCAAGGATGATGATGTGGAGGTGGACGTGACCAGCGTGGATCCCATTACGGCATACGTGAGCAGTGATGAGGAGGGGCAGGATCCCGACTTTTTGATGTTTCTGCCCACGGCGCCTGACATCATTGAGGATGTGGACGAGCAGGTGCTTCTGGCGCAGCAGCAGGCTCTGCAGCAGGAGCACAAAGAGAATCAGCAGCAAAAGAGGAAGAAGGCGAGGACGCACGAGGTCAAGCTCGAGAACGCACCTACCGATGGTAGTAAATTATTTACTAAAAATATTTTTTTTTTAATTTTGTATACCTTTTAATTTAGATATCAGTTTAAAATAGTTTATTTATTTTGCTGATCCATTTGCAGAAGTGCATCCGCTCCTGAGCAGCAAGCCGAGTAAAGATAAGCCGGGTCCCCTCAGCAAAAAGATCTCGATGTCATCTGGGGATGGACACGGTCACTCCTCCTCGCATCACCGTCACAAGTCATCTCACTCGTCAGGCTCCTCGGAGCACAAGAAGAAGGACAGAATTAAGTGATAGTTTAATTAAATTAATTATAGCTACAAAACTACCTGTCTCGTATTCTTTGTACAGTAAATACTACTGTTATTATCAATTTTATGTTAACTGTAAAATGGGGAGAGATAATAATTAATTTCTGTTTTTGTCAGTAAAGCTTGATATCTGTAATGTTTAATTAAATAATAATTATTATTTTGTTTTGAAAACTGTACACAAAATAATTTTGTTGTATAGCGCCAGTTTTGTCAGTCGTAGAAACGTTATATACATTTTTTTGGTCATTATCCACTGTAAAATACTAAATGTGACCTGGACAAAGAAATAAACTGTTATTGTAATAACTGAACTGATATTATAATAATAACGTATTAGCAAATTGAATTATGTACTCATTAATTTGGACAGTTTAACAATTAGTTAGTTAGTCATTCTCAAAAATACAAAATGAGTAAGTATAACCAGCTGTACAGCAGGCCAAACCCGACCTGCTTCGATTTCAATTATTTTTATATTTCTAGATAGAGCACCTAGAGGGAGTACAATGTGCCAAATATAAGGTTTCGGGTTTGACCCTGGTACCGTGGGGTGCCGTAGGAAGGTGGTGGGGACATGTGGGGGGTGTTTTTTACGATGTCGACGCCTGTAATGCCCGACAAGAAAGAATGTGCGGCATGAGTCATGATGTACCATACGCTAAATTTTATGCTCTATTCAGCGCAGCAAACTGTATGCTGATGCAACGTTGCATTCCAGAGTTATCGCCAAAACGAATCCGAGGGTCAGTAAATATTTGGAGTTTTAAATATTTATGTACTAACAACTACTGTATCCGTGCCATATCTGGAAAGCGAATAGGTGCGAATGAATGCCCAACGTTAGCTTAATACTTGACAAAAATTTCATTCCGATTCAAGTATGTATGTGGGTGTGGTGCTGTATTTACTTCGGCTAGTCAAAACCGTCCAAATCCGCCCCCGAAAGTTCAAAGCGTTAGTACTTTGTCTGCAAAGCACATATTGCAAATCCGAAAAAGTGCATTTTGCAGCAACTTGTTAGCTTTCATTTGACACCTCAACCACGAAATTTGGTAATGGTATCTCGGAGCTGTTGCTCGCCAAATGTGGCAATCTCATAATTCACAAATTATTGGAACGTTGATTGCACGGTCATTTCAGTCCCATTGCACACCGATCCATGGACAAAAAAATGTTTTGGCATTTTATAACAAGTTTCTTATACTAACGGAAACCTTGGAACTATTTTGAATATTTCATCATATACGGAACTAGTTTTGAAAGGTTTCAATTTTTTTAAAAGATTTGTATGGTATTATAAAATGATTTAGGAACACAGTAGAAAAGTTTTAAATTGGTGCATGTATTTATTTAAATAGATAATTTTACCATCCAAATAAAGTAAACTAAACAATTTCGCACCATCAGTGCACCACACCCAGGGAGGAAAGAATATAAAAGGGAGACGCAGAACGTGAGTGAAAGCTGAATGTAAACAAAGCTGACTGACGTACTCCTGCACACTCGATTTCTGCTAGAAAAATGCCAAATGGTACAGTGGATTCACATTTGGCGTTTTGATAACTCAAATTTTCTGAATTCCCCATTTACTTTATATGGAATGAAAACACACAAAGTTTAAAATATTTTTCTGAATCGATTTGAAAACGAAACGGAAAGTTATCAATGGTAAAATAATCTCCATTAAATTTGCTATCCTTTCCACCCAAGAAAGTTGGGGGTTATCGCGCAAAATTTTGAAATATGATAAAAAGAAGAGAAAATCCTGATATCGCCCATAAGCTTTACATAGCAAAGCATCCTGTGCGATGGGCCGGATGACGTCACAAATAGTGAAAGTTTTGTGGACAACGCATCTAAATGGGGAATGCATGGGGCTGCACCACACCCACATAGATACTTGAATCGGAATGAAATTTTTGTCAAGTATTAAGCTAACGTTGGGCATTCATTCGCACCTATTCGCTTTCCAGATATGGCACGGATACAGTAGTTGTTAGTACATAAATATTTAAAACTCCAAATATTTACTGACCCTCGGATTCGTTTTGGCTATAACTCTGGAATGCAACGTTGCATCAGCATACAGTTTGCTGCGCTGAATAGAGCATAAAATTTAGCGTATGGTACATCATGACTCATGCCGCACATTCTTTCTTGTCGGGCATTACAGGCGTCGACATCGTAAAAAACACCCCCCACATGTCCCCACCACCTTCCTACGGCACCCCACGGTACCAGGGTCAAACCCGAAACCTTATATTTGGCACATTGTACTCCCTCTAGGTGCTCTATCTAGAAATATAAAAATAATTGAAATCGAAGCAGGTCGGGTTTGGCCTGCTGTACAGCTGGTTATACTTACTCAATGGATGAGGAGGAGGAAACAATGGATTGGATCAGATGGATCACCAACGCGAACATAGTAAGTAGATATTGCCAAGGAATTTGATAGTTTTAGTTTTTTTTTTTAAATTTTAATCTTAATTTTTGCAACATGCAAACAATATTGTTATTCCCAACTTTGTTTATATTGCACTCAACAGGACTGATAAATAATTTTCAAGATGGATAACTCAGGAGCGACCAAGATGTTTAGATTCTTCTTGTTCCTGTTCACCATACTAGCCCTCAGTTCCTGCGACGATGGAGCACTCTCCCAACAATCAAGAGGGAGGAGGAGCTCAACGGATGTCGTCCCTCGAGTTCTACTTCTCAAGGACGCCCTCGGCTGGATGACCTTTCGCAAGAACGGCCGGCTGATGACGGACTCGGAGCTGAAGCCATTCTTCCTGGAGCCCCTCATCAGGAGCAAGTACAGAGGTTCCCAATTCTACCGTACCTTTGTGGTCGCCTTCCAGGTCGGGATCCTTCCCCGCCTGACGCTCCAAGAAAACGACCCCTGTGATCCCGCCTACACTCTCGAGTACAAGGACAATCACAACAGCTCCGTGACTTGGCAGTACCAAAAGAAATTCACCTTCAAGTACTTCAAGGAGCCCCTCAGCAATGGCGTCAAGTTCTGCGACTATCGACAAGGATTGGTGTGCAAGCCGGCTTCCAGAAAATGTCAGTGTCCTGATGGCGCCGTGATGCAGGCGATTGAAAAGGGAAGTCCCGTCAAGAGATGCCTTCTTCAGCAAAACGAGATCTGCGCTCTGATCGACATTGCCCACGGAAATGACCCGAAGCATTCCGCCCTGGCAAGCAATCTGTACCACATGATCTTCAATCTGGAAAAGCCGCCCGGCTGTCAAGAGGGAACCCAATGTCGCTTCAAGGACAGCAATCAGAAGACACCACTCTGCTACGACGTCAACAATGGACCCTTTTATCCTCCACCTCGAGAAATTATAGGAAAGGGCATCATCGACTTCTCCGGAAGCGTGACCTATTTCTGGAACTTGCATCTTGGAGATGAATGTACACTGGGATTGATTGCCGATCCCGGCTCCTGCGACACTCCCAGTGACGTCGGATACTCCAAGGGCAACATTTGTTACAACTTTGGACCACCCAGATCCCAGAGGCCAACCAATAAGGAAAACAGAACGGGTCTCTGCGCCAACGAGTACACGCCGTACGGGATAGCCTGCAGTGGACTCTTCTCCGACTACACGAAAAAGTGGCATCCAATCTTCACCGCCTCCGTCACCCCACTCACTGTGCCACTCCGGGGAAAGGATCTCGCCGACTTTTACAACAGCTTCTTGGACAAGGCCTGCCCCCACTTTTTCAACCCGGGAGTCACCCTCGTGGTGGAGCAAAAGGAAGGGGGACGCTGTTCGGTGAGCAAGACGGAATCCTTCGAGAAGGCCATGAGATACTTTGCCAGCTTGGATGAGGATCCACCTTCAGGACAGGACTACGTGGCCGGAGCGACTAAGGCGGAACTTGTCGCCAATCTCAAGACGGTGAACGACTTGGCGAACGACTTGAAAAAGAAGGTTTGTCAAGTTTACGAGTGGGAGATAGGGCACTCGTTGCAGTGCGTCGCGGATGGCTCCACGGACGGGGACGGGAACGACGGGAAATGTCAAAAACCTGGAAAACTGGACAGCGCGGCCGCTCTGGCGGAAAGGTTTCAAGCTTTTCTCGATTTTGTGAAGGGTGCTGGGGAGGAGGAGAAAGACGAAGACCTTCGCCACGACAGAAAAATTCTGAAGGATAATCCCGACGCACAGTGCGTCCCTGGCCAGGCATCCTGTCCGGAAGGCTTTGTATGTCAAGAGGACCTGAGCGGCGATCTCCACAACTACGACTACCTTTGCAACCTCTTCTCATCCAGGTTTGACCACAATTGTCGGGAAACTGTGGACGGGATCCCGTACACAAAGTGTGAAGAGCGGTATTTGGAGCCAAAGGTTTTCCAAGAGTTTGAGAAGATGGTGGAGCACGCCAGACTTGGAAGGGGGGATCCTTGTCGGTACGATCTGGAAAAGGACATTCGCAAGTGGATTCGAGATGGCAAGTCGGACGTGAACAAGTACAAAATGCTGGCGCTGCTGGAGGAGGGCAGGTTATCGGGAGGAAGGGATGGAGGCGGCCTTTGCGATCGGTCAAGGTTGTTGGTGTGCGGGAAAAAAGGGTGTCGTTGTGTCACGGGGACGGAGTCGAGGAAGGTGACCGTCGATGGGATTGAGTACCACTCAGATTATTGCTATTTGCCGGAAGGCTCCTGCATCAGGAACGCGACTGATCTGATGGTCTACATTACGGAATCGGAAAAGGCGGCCATTGCCCATCACTACGGACAAGCGGATGGGGAGAAGCAGAGCTGCTCCAAGAATCTGTGCGTGTTTCTGGATAAGACCGGAAACTGTACGACGGAGAACACTGGGAAAACGGGACACGATCTTAGGCCGGATCCAACTCAGGGTCCTGATCCTGAGAACGCTGGGAACAGCGCTGGTGGACCTGGATGGCGTCATGTGGGCGGAGCCAGCGATTTACGAGGAAGCAAGATGGTCACCGGATGCTCTTTGGCGAGTAGTCTCTTGTTCGTGACTATGATTGGTTTAGAATCTATGGCTCGATTTAATTAACAATGAGTTACAGTTACAGTCGGAATAATTTACTAAAATACCAATATTTAAATATTATAAATCATCACAGAATGCAATTATTAGAATGTAATGTAACGAGTTTGATTATAAAATAAAGTAGCAATTTTAGGAAGATGAAAACTTTTGAGATTTTGATTTAATAATTAATTATTATTACGTAGCACGAACTTTAGTAAATATTGCCAAGGATTTACCTAGTTTCAATTTTATTTATTATTATTAACAAAATTTGACTTGAAGAATATGCTAGGAGAATAGAAGAATAAGTAATAATTATTATTATAGTTTGTTACAAAAATATTTATAGTCTCAGATTATGACCACAAGAAATATGCACACGTTGTTCTTCTTCCTTCCTTTACTCGCCCTCGCCTCCTGTGACAATGGAACCCTCCTCCACCCCCGCACCAAACGGAGCTCAGACGCCGTCGCCATTCCCAGAGTTCAGCTTCTCAGACAGGCCCTCGGCTGGATGACCTTTCGCAAGGACGGAGCGCTGATGACGGACGCCGAACTGGAACCCTTGTTCCTAGAGACCCTTAAGGAGAAGTACCGCACTTCCAAATTCTACGAGACATTTGTGATCGCCTTCCAGCTCGGGATCCTTCCTCGACTCACGCTCCAAGAAAGTGACGACTGTGATCCCGCCTACACTTCCGAGTACAAGAATCCCTTCAACAACTCGGTCACTTGGTACTTCCAGAAAAAGTTCACCTTCGACAACTACCACAAACGGGAGAGAAGTGACGCCCAATACTGTGACTATAGACAAGGACTGGTGTGTAAGCAAGCGACCCGGAAATGCCAGTGTCCTGAAGGCTCCAAGATGCAGTCCATTGACAAGGGGAGCCCAGTGAAGAGGTGCCTTCTGGAGAAGAACGAGATCTGTGCTCTGATCGACATTGCGCACGGGAACGACCCCAGACACTCTGCCCTCGCGACCAACTTGTACCACTTGATCTTCAATCTGGAGAAGCCGCCCAGCTGCAAAGTGGGAACCCAATGTCGCTTCAAGGACACCAATCAGAAGCCACCTCTCTGCTACGACGTTAATAGTGGGCCCTGGTTTCCTCCTCCTCCAACAGTGACAGATGTCATCAACTCCGGCCAGTACCAGCCAATGCCACTTGGCGAGGAATGCGCGCTGGGGCTGATCGCTAAGCCCGGCTCCTGTGACACTCCCTCGGACATTGGAATACTTCACGGCTTCGTCTGCTACAACTTTGGACCTCCCCGATCCCAGCTGGCAAGCGGTGGGTCGTCAAAGGAAATGAGAACTGGTTTCTGCGCTCACGAGTTTGGACAGTACGGGATCGCCCAGACGGGAAGTAGCGGGTGGAGCATACATCACCACCCCATGCTCACCCAATTTGTCCATCCGCGGACAGTGCCGCTTCGCGGATACGAGCTCAGAAACTTTTACATCAAATACTTGAGTTTTGAAGTTCACTTTGCCACATCCGGGTCTCGGGACGTGACCGAAAAGAGTGAAGGGGGACGGTGCTCGGTGAGCAAAACGGAAACGATGGAGAAGGCCTGGAAGTACTTTCAGAGTTTGGAGGACGATCCACCTCCGGGAAAGGACTACGTGGCTGGAGCGACCAAGGCGGAACTGGACTCCCATCTCCAGTCTGTGGCGGACTTGGTGGGCGACGTGAAAAAGAAGCTTTGCCAGGTGTACCAACAGAAATATTATCGTCCCCTTAAGTGCGTCGCGGATGGCTCCACGGACGGCGCGGGAAACGATGGAACGTGTAAGGAGCCTGGAAAGCTGCAGAACACGGAAGTCGCCGAGGACAGATTTAGAGAGTACGTTAAAGTTCTGGAGGCATCTGGCAAGGAGCTGGAGGAGGAGGCGACAATTTATGACAGGAATATTCTGGAGGAGAATCCCGACACAGGATGCGGCCCGGATGGGGAGCCTTGTCCTACTGATAAGCCGGAATCTGGGAACACAGATGAACCTGAGCGGGTGAGTGAGGAGTCTGGATCTGGATGGGGGGATGTGGGAGGAGTCAGCGATTTACGGGGAAGCTGGATGGTCACGGGATGCTCTATGGCGAGTTGCCTCTTGGTCGTGATCCATTTAATTAATTAAATTATCAACAATGCACTGTACACATATATCAAATTGTCAAAAAGTTGTTTAGTACACGACTTGCGTTAAATTAACTGTGAATAAAACTCAATTTTAAAGAATAAACTTAGAGGACAGGATATGTATTGTGTTTTCATTGGTCGTTCCGTTTCATTTGTCTTTTTTGTTGAAAATCTGCTAACCCTTCCTTGCTCTGCTTCACAAGCACCTGAAGGAACTATTTAAGGACCTTTGGTGTTGGTTATGGTTATGAGCTTGTAGAGAAGAGAGAAGAGCAGCCTTATTTTGTGAGATGGATAAACTTGGCCTTGTTCTCAACGAGGCGGTGTAGTCTAGTGGTTAAACGCTCGGCTGGAAAGCGATATTGGTAACGTACGTATGGGTGGTAAGTAGACAAAGTGTAGTGCTCAGAAAGCCAAGTGAAGGGTCGCCCGTATGAGTTTCGGGAAACGCACAGGAAGTGCTGTAAGCCAGGGGACCCAGTGCTATAGGAGCCTGTCGAAATTGTAGTCCACCAAAACGAGTTCATATCGCCCAGAGTACGAGAGTCCCTTGGTTCGATTCCAGGCGCCGTCCGCAATTTTTTTTCTTTTGACTTTTAAAATATTTTTAAAAAATTAATTAATATAAATCACAGTTAGAAAGAAGCCTAAAATGATCCCATATTGATTTTAATTTAGTCAATACAATTTATAAAATTAATTAACATTTGATTTGTAGTCATAAAATGTAGATAAAATACATGAATTCGTAGGTGAGTGGCGGCGTGGTCTAGTGGTAAGACGCTCGACTGGAATGCGGTACGCATGTACGCATGAGTGCTTCACGACGACGTCGTCGTTATAGGGTCGACCCTTGAATTGCTAGCAATTACTCAAGGCGAGTGCGTATCGCCCAGAAAACGAGAGCCCCTGGTTCGATTCCAGGCGTCGTCACTAACTTTTTGTTGACCCTTTCCAACAATTTCTCTAATTAAAAATATAATGACAATACAATAGCAGCTTTCTTTGATATTTTTTGTTAGGATTATTTTTTTAATTAATTAAGGTCAATATATTATAAGTAACATATTATTTCGTGATACATTGAAGGAAATATTTCGAAATATTTTCGCTCATGGCAGTCTGGTCTCAGACCCCAAAATTAGGGTCAGGGTCCCAAAAATGGGGTCCTCCAAAGACCCCAAAATTGGGTCCTCGGACCACAAAACTGGGGTCTTGGGCCACAATATTGGGGCCCGGCGTTATAAACTCTATGTAAAGACCCCAAAATTGGGGTCCACATAAAAATTAATTTCGGAAAAAATCGAGTACCAAAAAATAGTATCGAGTAACAATAAATAAAAATTAAAATAAGAAAACTCATCAAAAATTAAAATTTTTCACCGTGACAAATTAAAATTTCACCGTGCGCTTTCAGAGAAATTATAATTAATGCATTAATTAATAATAAAATCGTTTTCTTGAAATCGATTATAAATTTAATTATTCTGATTTTTGCATAAATAGTAATTAATTTAGTACTTAATTAACAAAATAAGTGCTCAACATTAAAGGTGAGTTTAGGCATTTTAAAAATATTTTCCCAAATGGACCCCAATATTGGGGTCCAGACCCCAGAATAGGTGCCATGGGACCCCATTATTGGGGTCTCTTTAAAGTCTGGTGAGTAAGTAGCATAGATCGTATTAGGATTATTTTCCCTGTCGGTTCGTATGCCCGCAAAATTAACAAACTACTTAAGGGAAATTATGTAGTTTAAAATTAACCATATATTTTTTATTAAATAAAGATATGAATAAAGGGAATGTATCGAAAATCAGTTGGTAGTTGTCATTTCCCCAAATTAAAAATACTTTCAATTAATTTTTGGAAACTACATATAATACGTTATTTTCAAGGAAATACAAACTTTTGCATCCGTTTCCAGTTTTATGATATTCGATGGCGTAATGTTAGACGAATTTAGCATTTTCGAAGATAATGCCATTTCTAACTTTGAAGTTAGATTGGCATTCCACCACCAAACCTTCCAGAAACTATAGATGAATTTAAGAAAATAATCCATTACATTTTCCAAAATTAACTGAAAGTGCCATTAATTTACAAAAAATAGCGATCAGTTGCTTTTAAATACTTGTCTTTAAGCTCAGTTGAAGCTGGATGACAATGCTACGTGTTACAAGATGTACAAAACGAAAGTACACAACGTTTTGGCATTTCTTGGAATAGCTGTAGCGTATAAAATTCATGAAATACTAAATCTTACACCATAACTAATCTACTCCAGCAATTAATTAGTTTATTAAATGTTGGTGGAAAAACGAATCGAAATTTTTTTTCTGATATTAACTTAACTTTAAAACTGAAGCTACTTGATTTACCATAACTTTTAATTTTTATATATAATCCTTAAAATGTTTAATATTTCCAAAATAATGATTGAATTTGAAATCGCGAAACTAATACATGCGAATGTCAATTCTAAGCTATGCTACTTCATTCTATTTACTTAAAGTATTAAATACTTAATTACACTCAATACTGACTGCTCAGCATCAGCATTACCGTTGATTAATCATGAATACTAGTGATAAGTGACGTATATAATTTTAGTGTTTTTCTAACAAGAACTCTTGTTTGTTGAGTACAATAGTTAAAGTGTACGAATAAGAAACAATTTAAGTGGTTCTACAACCAAATTTTAGATTCCCTTCATGAGGACCCCAATTTTGGCCTCCAGGTCCCAATTTTGGCCTCCAGGTCCCAATTTTGGGGCCGGAGCCCATTTTTGGGGTCTCAGGGACCCAGTTTTGGGGTCTTGGGTGGACCCCATTTTTGGGGCCCCAGACCACAATTTTGGGGTCTGAGACCAGACTGCATGGGTAGTTATTTCTCAACAGTATTTATTTCATTACATATTAAGTTATTGGAACAATATACGACCACTAATCATTTTCAAGTTTTACAATTTTTAAAATGCGCGATTAAATGTATTATTTAATTGAACTAATTTTCATAAGGTGCAGAGTAGAGTCCCAAGCTTATCATACCATCCCGAAGATGAGCGCGATGCTCGCCAAAGACCATCCCGTGACCATTCTACTTCCGTGTAAATTGCCAGCTCCACCGACTTGACGCCATCCCGGACCACCTGCACTATCAGGACGTTCAGGATACGGCACCGGCGCAGGCGTTGTAGGATCCGGCTTGAGATCGTGTCCAGTTTTCCCAGTATTCCCAGTGTTCTCCGTGGTGCAGTCATTACGCTTCCGAAACACGCACGAGTTGGCGCAACGGTCGTAGTGACTTTCCACCGCTTCCTTCTCGGTCTCACTAAAATGGTGACGCCAAGCCATTCCCTGGAGCTCGTCACAGGAGCCTGACGCCAAGTAGCAGTAGTCCGACTCGTACTCGACCCCATCAATCGTCACCTTTCTCGTCTCCGTGCCCTCCACACACTCGCACACGTTTGCCTCCGTGCACTCCACAAATCCGGCCCGATTGCAAAATCCCCCGACGTCATCCTTGTCCCCCGCTGACCCCTTGCGCCAGAGAATCCACAGCATTTTGTACTTGTTGATATTCTTCCACGTCCTTCCGTTCCGAATCCACTCTTTGATATCCTGTTCCAGTTCATGGCGACAGGCTTTTCCCCGGGGCAAGTGGGAAATGTTCACCATCTTCTCGAACTCCTTGGCCAGTTTCACCTCGAGATACTTTTCCTCACAGCGTCCATACTTGATCCCATCCCGGCTCTCGTGACAAGCGTACTCCACACTTTGATCTTGGGGATAAAACGTACATTCCGAAAGGTAGGAGACGCTCCCATCGCTGTAGTCTTCGTAGCAGACGTATCCCTCCGGACAGTAGCCTCCCTCCAGAACCTCGGCGTGATTGTGACTTCGGGCCTGTGGAGCCACCAAATTGGGGGAGCACGTCGCCTCCGGGTTGTCCTTGAGAATGTCCCTCCGGTAGACCTTCTCCTCTTCCTCCACTTCGTAGTCTGCTCTTCCCGTGACCTCCTTGAACTCTTGAATCATTTTGGCGTACTCCTTGTCGTTGATGTTTCCCGGCTTCTGACACTTTCCGTCGTTCCCGTCCCCATCCGGTGCTCCTTCCGCCACGCACTTGAGGGATGGATAGGTCTGCAAATAGCTTCTGGGCGATTCCCGATAAAGATGCCAGTACACCTTGCACCATCCCCCAGGACTATGCACCAGGTCATGCACTGTCTGCAGATTGGTGTCCAGTTCCGCCTTGGTCGCTCCCGCCACGTAGTCCTCTCCCGCAGGCGGATCCTCCTCCAAACTGGCAAAGTACTTCCAGACCTCTTCCATCTTCTTCGTTTTCGCCACGGAGCAGATGTCGTCGACATACTTGCCAGGATGGTTATACAATTTGTTGAACAGGCTGTTGCCGTAAGAGCCCAAGTACTTCTTGTAATAGTCCTCCAGCTGGGATCCTCGGAGTGGGACCGTGCGCGGGTGGACATGTCCGATGAAGAGGACGGGGAAGGTTGACAGTCGCTCTGATGAAGCATCAAACTTGGATATTCCATACGAGCCAATCTGATGGACACAAAAGCCTTCCTTTCCAGATGATGATGATGAGCCGCTTGTCTTTAGGGAGCGCGGAGGGCCAAAGTCGTAGCAGCCGTTGGGGATGATTCCAAGTTTGTCAAAATCTCCCGACCCCTTGCATGATCCCGGGTTCGCCCATAAGCCCGGTGTACAAGTATATCCAAATTCCAACTTCCAGGTAGTTAATTTATTCCCTTGCTCGTCCGTGTATGGAGGTGCGAATGGACCGCTGTTCACATCGTAGCACTTGGGATGGTCGAGGTTGGGATACTTGAAGCGACACTGGGTTCCCACCTTGCAGCCGAGTGGCTTCTCCACTGCAACTAGGAGCAAACTTTCTATTTACGTTCAGCATATATTCGTCCCTTTCCCTACTACGTGTAAAATGACAAATTGAAAGATATTTCATGGAATATCATATTACTTAAAGAATTGATGGTAGAGTAGAGTACAACTGAATGGTTCAACTTGAATAATCCTTTTTCCGTATGGGACACATCTAGAGCATAACCAACACGCAACAATCATTATTTCCGCTAGAAGTTCTGTATGTTTACTTGTGTTTTGTCTCTTCGAAATATGGAAGCAAATAGCGTGTTCCTAGTTATTTCATTTATGTGATAATATATTTTTCAGTTGTAGCATCTCGGGCCCGGCCCCTTCGGGGCCCGGCCCGGAGGTGCATCAACCCTGACCTCCTCGTCGCTTAGTCCCTGTTCTCCAGATTGAAGATCATGTGGTACAGGTTGCTTGCCAGGGCCGAGTGCTTGGGATCATGCCCGTGGTCAAGGTCGATAAGATAGCAGGCCTCGTTCTCCTGCAGAAGGCACCGCTTCACCGAGTTCCCCTTGTCAATCGCCTCCATTGCCGCGCCGTCAGGACAGCCGCACTTGTTGGTGGAGGACTTACAGACCAGGCCTTGTCGATAGTCGCAAAAGTGGGATCCTCCACGATACCGATTGTCATACTTGTCGAAGGTGAACTTCTTCTGGAAGTACCAGGTCACGGAGTTGTTGTAGGGATTCTTGTACTCGGAAGTGTAGCCCGGATAGCAGTCGTCGTTTTCTTGGAGCGTCAGTCGGGGAAGGACCCCAAATTGGAAGGCGATCACAAAGGTACGGTAGAGGTGGGAGTTCCGGTACTTCTCGTTGAGGGTCTCCAGGAAGAGCGGCTCCACTTCCGAGTCCGTCATCAGCTGGCCACTCTTCCGGAAGGTCATCCAGCCCAGGGCTTCCCTGAGAAGCTGGAGTCTTTGAGGATTGACGGCAAGACCCGAGCTCCGCTTGATTCTGGAGGGAAGGACGGTCCCATTGTCACCGGAAGCTATGGCGCAGAGTAGGGGAAACAGGAAGAGCAATAACGCATGCATATTGTCAAATCTGACACAACGTTTGTGCTACTCGAAGACTCTTTTAATCAGTTTGAGAGTCAGTGTAAAAAATATTTTAGAACAAATTAAATAAAAATGAATAATAAATTGTAATGATACGGTTGTTATATTGGTACTTCCTTGGCAATACTTTGCTACTTCACACACGTTGTTACAACGGCATTTATTTCATTACGACTAATCATATCAAGTTTTTAAAATCTTTGAAAATGCATGATTAAATGTATTATTTAATTAAATTAATGCTCATAATGCTCCGAGTCCCAAGCTTATCGTATCATCGCAAAGAATAGCGTGCTGGTTCCCAAAGCCCATCCGGTGACCATCCTGCTTCCGTGTAAATCGCCACCTCCACCCACGTAACGCCATCCGGGTCCACCTGCACTCCCACCTGGACTTCCTGGACTACTTGGAGCTGGTCTCTGAGTGGGATCGGGCTTGAGATCGTGTCCCGTCTTTCCAGTATTCTGCGTGGTGCAGTCTTCGTCGTAGTACCGGTCCACGAACACGCAAACATTCTTGGCGCAGCGGTACTTGTCCTCGTCGTCACTTGCATCGTAGTGAGATGCCAACGCCTTCTTTTCTGACTTCGTCAGCGTCATCCCTCTAGTCAGGTCTTTACGGCAGGATCCCTTGGGCAGATAGCAATAGTCCGACTTGTACTCGATCTCATCGATGGTCACCTTCCTCGGCTCCATGTCCTTCACACACTCGCAAACGTTTGCCTCCGTGCACTCCACCAATCCGGCTCGATTGCAAAATCCATCCCCTCCTCCTCCAGACATCCTCTCCTTCTCGAGCAACGCCAGCAACGTGTACTTGTTCTTGTTCGACTTTTCCCCGCCAATCATCTTCCGGATTTCCTGTTCCAGTTCATAACGACAAGTCTTTCCGCTTCCCAACCTGGAGTACTCGACCATTTTCTCAAACTCCTCGGATAACCTCTCGTCCAGCTTCTGCGCTTCACACTTTCCGTACCGGATCCCGTCCCCAGTTTCTTGACAGACGTACTTCAGCTTCTGGTCGTCCGAGCGGAACTCACAGTAATAATCGTACATGCCGAGGTCGTCGCTGTAGTCCTGGGCGCAGATGAAGCCGTCGGGACAGTAGCCACCTTCCAGCACGTCACCGGTATTATGACCTCGAGCTTGTGCGGACGAGCCGAGACTCGGGGAGCACACCGCTTCCGGGTAGTCGTTGAGAATTCCCTGTTGATAGTTGTTCTCCTCGCCCACCTGCTCCCTTTCGATTGCCCTGATTCTGTCCATGTAATCCTCAAATCTCTTATCGAAGTCCTTGGTGATCTGCTCCGTTGACTTTTGACATTTGCCGTCGTTTCCGGCGCTGTCGGGAGGATCCTCCGCCACGCAGGTCAGTGGACCCCGCCAGCGCCACTCCCATTTGAACACCTGGCACACTTTCTTGTTCCTGTCGTCGGCCAGTTTGATGGCAGACCCCAGCTTGGCGTCCAGTTCCGTCTTGGTCGCTCCAGCCACATAGTCCTGTCCTTCCGGTGGGTCGTCCTCCAAGCTAGCAAAGTACTTCCAGGACTCCTCGAACGTTTTCGTTTTGCTCACCGAGCACCTCCCACCTTCATTTTTTTCGGCAACACCGGATTCTGAGTCGAAATAGGCGTGGTAAAGGTTGTTCAGGTATCGTTTGTAAAAGTCTTCCAGCTCCTGTCCTCGAAGTGGAACCGTGCGTGGGTTGACAAAGGCGATGAAGAGGGGATGGAAGGGTAGTCTGTTGCCGCCCAAGTAAGTGCTGGCTATCCCGTAGGAGCCGTACACGTGAGCGCAGAAGCCGGTTCGATTTTCCTTGCCCAGTGACCTTTGGGATCGGGGAGGACCAAAGTTGTAGCAGATGTAGCCGCGAATAGCTCCAAGAGTTAGAAAGGGGATGTCGCAGGAGCCGGGGCTGGCGATCAATCCCAGCACGCATTCAGTTCCAAACGGGATTGGCCAGGAAATCTTTAGACGAGTCGGAGGAGGTGGATAGAAGTTTCCGCTGTTGGAGTCGTAGCAGCGAGTTGTCACTAGATTGGGTTCCTTGAAGCGACATTGAGTGCCCGCCTTGCAGCTGGGCGGCTTCTCCAGATTGAAAGTCAAGTGGTACAGGTTGCGTGCCAGGACGGAGTGCTGGGGATCATTCCCGTGGTCAATGTCGATCAGGGCGCAGATCTCGTTCTCCTCCAAAAGGCACCTCTTCACCGAGCTCCCCTTATCAATTGTGTGCATCACGGCCCCATCCGGACACTGACATTTTCTCGTGGCCGGTTTGCACACCAATCCTTGTCGATAGTCACAGAACTTGACGTCACTGCTCCTCCGTTTCTCGTAGATGTTAAAGGTGAATTTCTTTTGGTAGTGCCAGGTCACTGAGCTGTTGCCGGGGTCCTTGTATTCCAGGGTGTAGCCGGGATCGCAGGGGTCGTTTTCTTGGAGCGTCAGCCGGGGAAGAACGGCTTGCTGAAAGGCGATCACAAATGTCCGGTAGAACCTGGAATTGCGATACTTGTCCTCCAGAGTCTCCAGGAAGAGTGGCTTCAGTTGGGCGTCCGTCATCAGCAGTCCGTTCTTGCGGAAGGTCATCCATCCGAGGGCGTCCTTGAGAAGCTTGAGTCTTTCGGGATGGAGGGCGACAGGCGGGCTCCTTTTGGCTCTTGAGTGGAGGAGAATGGTCCCATTGTCACCGGAAGCCAGGAGGAACAGGGGAAACAGGAAGAACAACAACGTATTATGCATCTTCTCAAATCTGACAATAGTCGTGTTCCAATTCACTACTCCACCATCAATTTGGCAATCAATGCTAAAAAAATATTTTAAAAAAATTGAAAATAAAATAAACATTGTCAATTAGTCAAGATAAGGTTGTTATGTTAGTAATTCCTTGGCAATATTTGGATACCTCACGTGTCACGTTGTTACCCAGTCAAGTGAACTATGTAACTCCAGGCTTCCTCCACCTCCATCCCCACCTCCAATCGCTTCGAGTTTGTTTGTCAGTCCACAATTCTCCACCTGTTAATTGTCGGTACTTGTTATTTTTTTGGTTCTAAAACTGAATTGGTTGACGACCTACTACTGACCTTCTAACTGACCATGCATTTTCCAATGCTGTCCAATTCATGGAATCGGAATCTCCCAATAATGCGTCATACGAAAGCATTCAGGTAGTAAAACATGCATGCAACAATGTAACTAGCTCAACACGCATTTATAATTTAATATTTAATTACTTCTAAATTAGAAGTTATAATGCAATGTCAAGTTCCATTTGATAACAAACTGTCAAAAGAATGCGTGGTACAGTTCTCATTACTATTTTCATGCGCATTTCTGTCAAAATATTTCATTAAATGATAAACGACATGTGTGCTCCTGGCCCACAAAATAATTTTTTCAAGTTCAAAAAAAGTCTAAATGTCACGCGCAACACATCAGACAAAAATAACGGGAGAATCATTATAACCGGAAGTGATACAAAAACAGCTTATTTTTACTCTAGCAAGCACGCATGCAAAATGAAAATATACAAAAACAATAAATAATTATTTTCATTGTTTTATCTGATTCTCTGCGACGGTGACGTATTTGATAGCTTGCGTGACTTGCGGCTCCACACAGTAGCCATACGTGGGATTCTTGTTCCTGTAGACGAAGGCCATTCCCTCTTTCATGTACACGTTCATGTCGTTGGAGCAGCACTTCATGCTTCCGGGACAGTTGGAGTCGCCAATGCACGGGATCCTGTTTTGGAGATTGAGTCCGGCTCCTCCAACAACGCCTGCCGCAAGGCTAAGTATAAAGTTGGCGGTGTGCGGTCCCTGTTGACCTCCTCCCGGAATATTTTCCACAAGCATTTCAGATTGACCCGCGCCGGAAGTGGGTCCCATATTCATCCCCATTCCTGCACCAGGTCCCATACCTAGTGCCCCCATCATCCCGCCTCCTCGTCCAAGTCCGCCAGGTCCTGACATGGTCATCATTGCGGAGGAATTAAAGCGGTTCATGTATTGCATCGCTTGGATCTCCGCTGGACACTGGCCTGGCTTGCCCTCTGCATAAGTATATTTAATTAATTAGGCTTTAATTGATGCTTAGAGTAAATATATTAGTTAGTATCAGGTTACCCCCATCGCACTGGAACTTGGGACAGCAGCCATAAGGATCCACGAAGGCGATACAATTGGTCTTCCCCTGCGGCACCTGATTGCAGGTGGGCTCCAGGCGCTTGAACTGACACGTGTCCGGCGTCATGTTCTCCTCGCAAAAGTAGCTGTCGCAACAGGGATTCGCCGCGTTCGGCTCCATCGTTTGGCACTTGCGGCCGAGTGGGGCGGGCTGGCATTGCTGGTTGGCGCAGGAGTCTACAAGGTCATCATCATCCATCACGTTTAATTAAATACCTTCTTTAAAGTAATTAATAAGGGAGGAGGATAATTTTATTTAACTAAAGTACCTGGATAGCTGACAAGAGGGCAGCAACTCCAACTGTCCTGAACAATCAAAATGTCCTGCCTGGCCGCGTTGACGCCACACTGATTAGTGAAGCGATTCTGGCACTGGTTCCTGTACCGGAACTTGGACTTCTCCACGCAAAAGTACATGGGGGTCGGGTTCCAGGGGAGGCGGATGCTGATGCACGTTTTCGTCGGGTCTGCTGCAGGCTTCCCACACATGTCGCCTGAGAGTAAAATAAATAAAATAAAGTTATAAAAACCATTCAAAAAATTGCATGTTAAAAAATTGCGTTCTCTTGACATTTTCATAAACTCACCTTGTGCAGTGACACCAACCACAAACAAGACGAAAGCCAAAGCTAACGCTGCAGCTGCTGACGTTATCCTAGAAAACTTAGAGAAATCCATTTTTATTTTTTTGATTACACTTATTTAGTTACTGGTCTTAACTGATCATAGGTAACTTTTGGAATGATTTTATTTTGGATTTTTTTAAATGATCTTTTTTGCCGAGCCGACACTGAATTCCAAAATGCGACAATGACAATTAAACTGATTACTGTACAACCCAGCGGCTACTACTACTGGCCATTCAAAAGAATCATTTATAAATGTTTTAGATACACCGTATGACATTAATTAATGAATGATTATTATTTTGGCGACAATGGAAATCTCTACTCCACCCCATTTTTGCGGCGACACACGCAAGCAATGGTCATTCAATCAATTCATTTCACTCTCGATTTCATTCCGCTTCCCAACTGCTCTGTAGTAACAATTAACGCAATTTAATCTATTGTTTCAATAAAAAACTGCATTTCTATTTCTACTTCACTTTCAGAATTTTCTAAGCTATTTTTATTAACAAAAAAAACACAATAATAACAGCACACCGACATTGAATTAATTATCTATTATTTACACGAGGAGAGGTCACATATTTGACCAAATCTTTTTTTAGCGGAACATGAAAAAAATAACGGTAACTTGGGTAAATACAGTTATATAGCTGCTGTCATTAATTAATTAATTAACAAGGATATAGAAACTCATGCTATGTATATATTCTACCCTTTAAAAAAGGACATCAATCTAAACTGCTAAAAGTTAATTGCTCATAAATTGAACTTAATTTAATTCGTTGCTCTTCTTCTTGCCATTTTTTTGGAGTTTTCTTGGAGGACGGGCGCGTGACTCATTTCCCTTCACCAGAGTTCCTCCTCCTCCCACAGCAGCAGCAGCAGCAGCCTTACGTTTCCTAAAAAAATAAAATATCAAAAATATAATTAGTTATTTACTTGACATAATTAGTTGACTGGGATTTAAAATATTTAAAGTGTAAAAGTTATGTGCTTACTTTTTGGTGGCAGTTAAATCGAGCGAGGCGTTCGGAGAGACAAGGGATGATGAAAGTACCGGAGGTGACGCCATGGAGGAGAGGACTTCAATCACGTTTGGAGGTGGTGTGACGACGACCCCACCAGGAAACGGTATCTTTCCTCCAGTACTGGATGTGGAGGATCCTGTTGCCCCTTGGGGAATCATCCCCTTCTTCTTTCCCTTTACCGTATCCCGTCCTTCCTCCTTGGGAGCTTCTTGAACGACAATGGAATCCGTGTTATCATTTGCCTTATCCAGAAATCCTGCTACTGCTTTGTGGACAACGATCCCGATTCCACTGGGCACAGGATTCCTGCTGGGGGATGAAGGGGAAGTGGCTACCTCCGCATCGCTGCTCGCGTTTTGATTGACAGCAGGAGACGCCAGTTTTGCGGCCCTCAGTTCCTCCAGTTCCGTTATAATCCTCTCATATTCCTGCAAATTGACGATAACGTACGGACGTCCAGCAGGTCCTCCCTCTACTCCCACGCCAGCTCCTCCTCCGATCCCGATCCCCAACACCCTTGCATCAAATCTTGTAGGGGAAGGTGGAGGTGATTCCGGCTTTTTAAACACGGGATCCTTCAGAGCCTTCGGATCTCGAAGATTAAAGGACCTTCCAAACCATCCTGGATTATTTAAAGGACGTTCCACGGGCTCAATCTGGCACGGTTCCACGTCGACCACTGGCATCTTCGTCACTGCACGACAAAAAACACAAGCAAATTAATCTTAAAACAATTAAAATAGGCCAATACTTTACATCCATCAACATCACAATTTAAATATTTTAACGTATTTATTGTATGATGTATGAAAGCAACTAACTGACAACACATTTATTAGTGATTACTAATCACTGATTAGTTATCTTACCTTCACCGGCAATCATGATGATGGATGATGATTGATCCGTTTAATTACTCTCACTCAAGTGAAAAGGAAGAAAACAAGGTGGTGTGGTTTTAAAAGTTGGGTTAGTTATTTTAAAAACCAGTTGTTAATTACAAATAAACCATCAAAACTTGAAACTACTTCACAAATTAATTATTTCATATTTGGTAAATCACCACAACAAGCGGAACGCGAGAGATTTGTTTTGGGAGAAAAAGGCGACGACGAGGCGGCTCGACTTTTGGAGTCGGGCTCGGGAAAGCAAGGACGGTGTCGACATTCGCATTTATTTTTGATAGATAATTATTACTAAAGAGTAGAATTATTAAAATGTGTGTCTTTAATTAGCCAATTAGTAATAACCGAATGGAGCTAACCATGAAGTATGTTAATTATCGTCGCTATTAAACATGAAGCGTACAAATTATTAAACCGATAGTAACAATTTTGAGATTCTTACAATGCCCCAAAGAGCTGTGATCTCAAAAAATGTTAATTAAACAGTCTAGTTTATTTAGTAATTAAAATCCTAAAAGATGCATATATATTATTAATTTTAATTTCATTTTCTTTTTAAAAGTTTACTAGTTTTTATATTGCAAACAAGCAACACAACACAAACTGAAATTGTAATCTTTAGGATAAAAAATAGTAACAAATTGAAAAGCGTGTAATTAATTTTAACACACTCTTTTAAAACACAGCACCAAATAACTCAAGAACTCAACTAGGTATTACAAAAGCATTTTAAAAAACAACTCAACAATTAAATGAACGAACGAATTAATGCACTAGCTAATTAACGTGACAATTAATTAATGAGGGAAACATTTAAAATGTAAATGCAGGGAAGAAAAAACGGATGCATGCACTTCCATCATCCTTCCTGACTCTCCACTTGGCTGCCGGCGTCATCAGAAGCGGGGGCGGAGGGGGAGACAGTGTACGCGTACGAACGCCCAAGTCGACGCCACTCTTCCGCCACTTCACTGGACGCCTTCAATAAATACGAAAATTCCCATATCATTTAATCAATCAAACTAGTTGCTAGTTAATTTTAATTAATTTTAATACATAATTAAATAAAATTACTGCTTACCATGAATCTGCCTTTAAACCTCAAACTGCGCAGTTTGGCCATTTTGAAAAGCGCAAAGTGGAAGGCGACGTCGGAAATGAAGGGCTTGGGAGCACTTCGTCGGCCGCAGGAATTTAGGGTGGCGTCCGCTTCCAGCGTCAGCGTCTTCAGCTCTGCAAATAAAAAACCACGAACCAAATTAAAATCTTAATTAATTAAAATGACAATTAAAATATATATGTATTTGAATAAATTACCTTTCATGTTTCGAATGGAAGGCGTCTCCTCATCATTCCGAAGCTCGATCTGCCCCCAGAATCCCCTCGTCTCCTTCAATCCCGCAAGAAACTTGACAGGTGCCCCGATAAGCAACGCGTCCCAAAAGTCCGCGTTGCAGATCCCGCTGTCCACCACCACAATCTTGAACTCCTCCAGCCCCTCCATTTCCCTGAACACGACCTCCAGTCCCCTCGTCTCCATCCCACGAACCGTCACCGACAGTTTCTGCAAATTGCAAAAGGTCCTCGCAACCCTCTCCATTCCCCCTCCATCCAAATCGTCTCGAAAATCCTTGTCCTCGTATCCAACCGCTTCATTCGCAAAGCACATATTCAGGTGCTTGACCGATCCCAAAGATAATCCAGGCCTAGTCCACTTGCTCAACATTTCCGGCGTTTGATTGCCCAACTTGAGAGAATTTAGCTTCGGGAACAATTGATTGTGCAAGTGACGCCAGTCGTCCTCCTCCTCCAGCTCGAGATTGATGGACTCCAAAATGAGGATCCGGAGACTCTTCATGAATGGAAAGCGAAGTCGAGTGACATTTCTGGGTGATCCCTTATAATCCTTGCTTTTGAACACCGCGAATCTCTTGAGGACACGAAAGTTTTCCAGAATCCGGTACAGCGATCCCTTCGGATATGTCCTCCTCTCGGGCACCTGCAACGCGAGTGATGTCAACTTCGGAAGACTGCACTTGGCCAGTAACTCCAGATCTTCAGCGGTCAACTCACATTCGAGGATTAGTCGCGTCAGAGTTGCGGGGAGTGTCAGATATTCGAATCCCACCGCCCCCAAAAAGTCCACATTCCCTCCACGAGGATATCGAACGATAAGGTCGGTAAGATTTGGAGCGCCGCCGAGAAGACTGTGGAGGAGATAAGTGACGTTGTCCTTTTGCTGCTGGGGTTGTCCGGAGGGATCCCGGATCTCGACCTTTGACAAGTAAAGGGTCAGGGTTTTAAGGAACGGGAGGTAGAAGGCGGGGAAGATGCACTTGAGGGAGCCCCCGTTCACCGGAATCCCCATGTCCAGTTGGGTAAGACCCCCTCCGCAGAGGATGAATGTGTTGGAAAGGGAGCCGTGGTTCTGGCGGAGGAAAACGTGCTCCTGGAGTTTGAGACTGAAGGTGGGGCAGATGTCGTCCAGACTGCCATAGGATGAGGTCACGGTGGAGACGAACTGGTCCAGTAGCTTGCCATTTTGGAGGACGTGGGGAGCTCCGGTGACAGAGTTGTCCTTGGTCAAGATAAGCTTGAACAGAGGCTCCCCGGCCTTTTGGAACAGTTTTGTGGTGGACTTGAGCCAAGATTTTTGGACGAGGCGAAGGGAGCGGGCAGTAGATCGGGATAGCTTTTTGCTGGGATCCTGGAGGGCTTCCTTCAGTATCTTTTCACGTAACTGAAATAGATAAGCACAAAGATAATCCTTAGCATTCTTTACTACATGCTGTAATTACTCAATACTCCCTAATTAAAATTAATTATTAGAGTAATCTAGTAATCTTACGAAATTATGCCGGAACACTTCGATGACAGATTCTGAAGGCTCCTTCGACTGCTCCTTATCCTGTTCCGTTGGTGGCGGTGATGATGGCCCAGATTCCGGTTCCTCCTCCTCCACAAATGACAAGGCTGAACATAGCAAGGTAACCTCATTTCCACCACTGGAACTAGACTCCCCACCACTTCCGGTTGCGGGCGTTTCAAAGCTGACACGGAGTGGACGCAAAAGCTTCATGATGGTCAGTGACCAGGGGACGCTGACACGGCGCAAGGAGCGGACGGATGTCCAGCAGACTTGGTTGTTGGCGTCGCGGATCGCGTGGCTCAAAATCAGTTCCCGAAGCTGCAATCAGTGAATGCACAATACTTTGTTAATTGATCATAATATACTGACTACTGACTGACTGTTATTAAATATTATGTACTAAAACTTTATTTGTATAAGAACATTTACCTGGTCTGAACGAAATACTTGAGCTATTGATTTTGGGATGGGATCCTGCATCTCTGCTTCGGGTCACGTGAGTGGCAGAGGTCACAGGTCACGGAAGAGGACAGCCAAAATAAATGAAAAAAGTGTATTCTTTGTGCGCAAGCTTGTCAGCCGAGAGTTTATAAACAGTGCAGCGGATAATGTGAAGAACAAAGATAACAATGATTATCTTTCATCCGCCAATCAAATGAAATCAATACCTTCCGTCTCACTCTGGCGCGACGTGCTGATAAGACAGATAATTTAAAGTTGTTATACGCCCTCCCACCCGTGCGCGCGCATCCATCTCCCTCCAGCTAGTCAGCTGACTAATGTTTATTTTTTGCCTTTGTTCCCACTTCCCAACACCACCACGTGTGCTTTTTTGTGTAGTTGCTTTCACTTTAGTGGGGATGGGGGCGGAGGAGGCAGAGGAGGTGGAGGAGAAATAGGTTAACGAAAGTGCTTTCGGTTATCTCTGGAGTGACTGTGTCGATAGATAAGCGACATTCATGCAAAAGGATGATACGTGGAAAAAATGAAACAAAAAATGTAAAAACTTTTGATGAACTCGTTTTGCATGAAAGGAGGAGTGGAGGTGGGGATGGAGGAGAAGGAGGGGTCCAGTTCTTCACTAGAGTAGGTGTCAAAATATTTCCAAGGAACCACCGATATTACAATTGACAATAGTTTTATGTACCTATTTGTTTCGAAAATATCTTTTTAGCATTTACAGTCAAATTGGAAGGGGAGGATTCAAATTGGAACAAATGTCGTATCAGATTTCCCCAATATGCATGCAATGTTGTTCTTCCTGTTTACCCTACTCATCGCCCTCACTTCCGGCGACAATTGGACCCTACTCCCCCACTCACGAAGCAGAAGGAGTCTCCCCGTCGCCTTCCATCCCGAAAGACTCCAACTTCTCAAGGACGCCCTCGGCTGGATGACCTTCCGCAAGAATGGACAGCTGATGACGGACGCCCAGCTGGAGCCACTCTTCCTGAACACCATCAAGGACAAGTATCGAAGCTCCAAGTTTTACAGGACCTTTGTGATCGCCTTCCAGCTAGCCGTTCTTCCCCGACTAACACTCCAAGAAAATGACCCCTGCGATCCCGCCTACACGCTCGAGTACAAGGACCCAGACAACAGCTCAGTGACATGGCACTACCAGAAAAAGTTCACTTTCGACAACTATCGCAATCGGTACGACATTGACGCCAAATTTTGTGACTATCGACAAGGTCTGGTGTGCAAGATGGCGACCAAGAAATGTCAGTGTCCGGACGGCGCAGTGATGCAGGCGATAGACACGGGGAGCTCGGTGAAGAGGTGCCTTCTGGAGTTGAACGAGATCTGCGCCCTGATCGACCTTGACCACGGAAAGGACCCCAATCATTCGACTTTGGCAAGGAATCTCTACCACATGATCTTCAATCTAGAGAAGCCGCCCAGTTGCAGGGTCGGCACCCAATGTCGTTTCAAGAGACCGAATGTGCAGGCACCTTTGTGCTATGACACGGACACCACCGCTCATCCTCCAAGATTTGTCTCCAATTTTTTTCCATACTCGTTTGGATCGGAATGCGTGCTGGGATTGATCGCCAGTCCCGGCTCTTGCGACACCCCCTGGCCAGCTATTGGAGTTATTCACGGCTACATCTGCTACAACTTTGGACCTCCCCGCTCCCAAAGGTCACTGGGCAAGGAAAATCGAACCGGCTTCTGCGCTCACGAGTACGGCCCGTATGGGATAGCCGGGGTTTACATTGGAGGCAACAGGATACCCTTCCATCCGCTCTTCATTGGTTTTGTCCACTATCGCACGGTCCCACTTCGAGGAGACCATCTCAGCGACTTTTACAAGCGATACGTGCACAGCCTTCCGAACGCCTTTTTCGTCTCCGGCCCTTCCGACGTCACAGAAACAAATGAAGGTGGGAGGTGCTCGGTGAGCAAAACGAAAACGTTCGAGGAGTCGTGGAAGTACTTTGCCAGCTTGGAGGACGACCCACCGGTAGGACAGGACTACGTGACGGGGGTGACCAAGACGGAACTGGACGCCAAGCTTGAGGCGGCCATCGACATTACCAAAGACACGAGCAAGAAGGTGTGCCAGGTGTTCAAATGGGGGTTGCGCTGGAGGGGTCCACTGACCTGCGTGGCGGAGGATCCTCCCGACAGCGCCGGCAACGACGGCAAATGTCAAAAGGCCACGGAGCGGATCACGGAGTCCTTCGATAAGAGATTTGAAGAATATATTTACAGAATCAGGACAATCGAATCGGAGCAGGAGGACGAGGAGAGCAACTGCCAACGAGACATTCTCGACGACCATCCCGAAGCGGTGTGCTCCACCGGTCTGGAGTCGTCGCCACAAGCTCGAGGTCACAATCATGGCGACGTGCTGGAAGGTGGCTACTGTCCCGAGGGCTTCATCTGCGCACAAGACTACAGCGACGACCGCGGCATGTACGATTATTACTGTTCCTTCCGCTCGGACGACCAGAAACTAGAGTACGTCTGTCACGAAAGTGGGGACGGGATCCGGTACGGAAAATGTGAAGCGCGGAAGCTGGACGAGAGGTTAGCCGAGGAGTTTGAGGGAATGGTGGAGTACTCCAGGTTGGGAAGTGGAAAGACCTGTTGGTACGAGCTGGAAGAGGACATCCGGAAGCGGATCCGCGGACAACAGTGGGAACAGTCGAACAAGAACAAGTACGTGTTGCTGGCGTTACTCGAGAAAGAGAAGATATCGGAAGGTGGAGGATTTTGCAATCGGGCCGGATTGATGGAGTGCACGAAGGGAGGAGTCTGCGCGTGTGTGGATGGCACAGAGCCGAGGAAGGTGACGGTGGATGGGATCGAGTACAAGTCGGACTATTGCTATCTGCCCAAGGGATCCTGCAGAAAGGACCTGTCTAGAGGGATGACGCTGACAAAGTCAGAAAAGGAGGCGTTGGCATCTCACTACGATGCAAGTGTAAGTGAGGAGGACAGTTACCACTGCGCCAAGAACGTGTGCGTGTTCGTGGACCGGTACTACGATGACTGCACCAGGGAGAACACTGGAATGACGGGACACGACCTCAAGCCGGATCCTACTCAGAGACCACCTCCTAGTATTCCAGGAAGTCCAGGTGGGAGCGCAGGTGGACCCGGATGGCGTCATGTGGGTGGAGCTGCCGATTTACAGGGAAGTACGATGGTCAGGGGATGGTCTTTGGCGAGCAGTGCGCTCATCGTCGTGATGATACAAGAAGCTTGAAAGTGATTAGTCGCTGTATTAGTTAATTATTGTAAATGAAACGGAAGATGGGATTGTAGCACAGTCTGATAATTTGATAATGAAATTAAATACCGTTACTCATCAAAATGGACCTGAAATGGTATTTTACAGTTCAATATTATCAGTTCAGTTCACTCGACTCGGTGGCAACGTGTGTGAGGTGTAAACTATTGCCAAGGAATTACCAACAAAACAACTTTATCTTGATAATTCATAATTTTTTTTCAAAATTTTTTAGCATTCAAATTGAAAAAAAGAGTATAGTCAATAAAATTGGAGCACGACTCGTGTCATATTTGACAAAGATGCGTAATACGTTGTTGTTGTTCCTCTTTCCCCTACTCGCCCTCGCTTCCGGTGACAATGGGACCTTCCCCGACTCCAGAATCAAGCGGAGCTCGGGGTTCGCACTCAATCCTCAAAGACTCCAGCTTCTCAAGGACGCCCTCGGCTGGATGACCTTCCGCAAGAATGGCCAGCTGATGACGGACTCCGAACTGGAGCCACTCTTCCTGGAGACACTCAATGAAAAGTACCGAAACTCCAACTTTTACCGGACCTTCGTGATCGCCTTCCAATTTGGCGTTCTTCCCAGACTGACGCTCCAGGAAAACGACGACTGCTATCCTGGCTACACTTCCGAGTACAAGAATCCTTTCAACAACTCCGTAACCTGGTACTTCCAGAAGAGGTTCACCTTCGACAAGTACGACAATCGGTATCGTGGAGGATCCCACTTTTGTGACTATCGACAAGGCCTCGTCTGCAAGTCATCCACCAACAAATGCGGCTGTTATGGAATCCATTGACAAGGGCAGTTCGGTGAAGCGGTGCCTTCTTCAAGAAAATGAGGCCTGCGCTCTTATCGACCTAGCCCACGGGCGCGACCCCAAGCACTCTGCCCTGGCAAGCAACCTGTACCACATGATCTTCAATCTGGAAAAGCCACTCAGCTGCAGGGTGGGCACCCAGTGTCGCTTCAAGTATCCCAACCTCGACCATCCCAAGTGCTACGATGTGAACAGTGGCCCATTCGCACCTCCATACACGGACGAGCAAGGGAATGAATTCACTACCTGGAAGTTGAACTTTGGATCTACTTGTACAGCGGGCCTGTGGGCGTACCCGGGATCATGCAAGGAGTCCAAAGTTGGGATGATCCCCACCGGCTGCTACGACTTTGGCCCTCAGCGCTCTCTCAAGACAAGCGGCTCATCATCATCGTCGGGAAAGGAAGGCTTTTGTGTCCATCAGATTGGCTCGTATGGAATATCCACCCATGATTCTTCAATCGACAAACTGTCAACCTTCTCCGTCCTCTTCATCGGGCATGTCCACCCGCGCACGGTCCCACTCCGAGGATCCCAGCTGGAGGAATACTACAAGTCGTACTTGAGCTACGACTTGTTCGGGAAATTGATGAGCCATCCTGGAATAAGCGTCGGTGATATCTGCTCCGTTGCGAAGACGAATAAGATGGAGGACGTCTGTAGATACTACGCCAGTTTGGAGGAAGATCCGCCTTCGGGAGAGGACTACGTGACGGGAGCGACCAAGGCGGAACTGGACGCCAAGCTGCAGACAGTAAGCGATCTGGTGAATAGTCCGGGAGCCTGGTGCAAGGTTTATTGGCACTTTCGTCGAGGTTCACCCGGCAGCTATTTGCAGACCTTTCCGTCCCTCAAGTGCGTGGCGGAAGGATCAGCGGACGGGGACGGGAACGACGGGAAGTGTCAGAAGCCGGGAAACATCAACGACAAGGAGTACGCCAAAATGATTCAAGAGTTCAAGGAGGTCACGGGAAGAGCAGACTACGAAGTGGAGGAAGAGGAGAAGGTCAACCGGAGGGACATTCTCAAGGACAACCCGGAGGCGACGTGCTCCCCCAACTTGGTGGCTCCACAGGCCCGAAGTCACAATCACGCCGAGGTTCTGGAAGGAGGTTACTGTCCGGATGGATACGTCTGCTACGAAGACTACGGTGATGGGACAGGGATTTACAATGACTACTGTGAGGCTCCAAATATAGAAGAGAGGGAGCTCAAGTTTGCTTGTCACGAGAGCCGGGATGGGATCGCCTATGGGCGCTGTGAGGGAGAGTATCTGGAAGGAAAACTGGCCAAGGAGTTCGAGAAGATGGTCAACATCTCCCACTTGCCTCGGGGAAAAGCCTGTCGCCATGAACTGGAACAGGATATCCAAGAATGGATTCGGAACGGAAGGACGTGGAAGAATATCAACAAGTACAAAATGCTGTGGATTCTCTGGCGCAAGGGGTCAACGGGAGGAAAGGATGACGTCGGGGGATTTTGCAATCGGGCCGGATTTGTGGAGTGCACGGAGGCAAACGTGTGCGAGTGTGTGGAGGGGACGGAGACGAGGAAGGTGACGATTGATGGGGTCGAGTACGAGTCGGACTACTGCTACTTGGCGTCAGGCTCCTGTGATAAGCTCGAAGAACTGGGTTGGCGGCTGGTTAAATTTACCCAGATGGAGAGGAAGGCGGCGGAAAGTCACTACGACCGATGCTACAACTCGTGCGTGTTTCGGAAGAATGATGACTGCACCACGGAGAACACTGGGAAAACTGGACACGATCTCAAGCCGGAGCCTACAACGCCTGCGCCGGTGCCGTATCCCCAAGGGCCTGATAGCGCTGGGGGACCGGGATGGCGTCAGGTGGGAGGGGCTGGCGATTTACACGGAAGTCGATTGGTCACAGCATTGTGTTTGGCCGGCAGCATGCTATTCTTCGCGATGATACCATAAGCAGAAGGGATTTTGGCGCCTTATGAACACTAGTCTTATTAAATAATACATTTAATTATTCATTTTAATAATTGTAACGCTTGAAAGTGATAACAATATATTGTTCCAATAACTGAATAATGAAATAAATATTGCTGTTGAGAAATAATTACCCATGAGAGTTTCTATTTATTAGTTATCCCGATATTAGCAGTTTTATTTTTCGGAACAAAGTTGCCAAGATGACTTTTACTGATAAGAAAAGGCACATTTTATTTATCTCAACAATTATTCCAAGGAATTATTTTAATTGACAAAAAATTAAATATATTTTTAGGTTAATCTATAATTAAATATACAATTAAACTAAAAACCAATATCCTTTCGCTATTCACCATAGGATATTTAAAACCTGGTCCTCATCCTCTTCATTGCCCTCCACTTCCTGTTCTCCCTCCTGAAGTTGTGGGTGGGCCAACAGCTTCTCTCTGCCGCGGATCCAGCGACGCCTCTACCCGAAGCGCTGAGGAAAGCGCCCCTCTTCCGGAACAATCTCGTCGTCACGGTCCGGTCATCGCCCATCTTATGCTGAGCTGGGCTAGTGGCGAGAGAGTGGGCCTTGTTTTCGTCATCGTCACGGCAGCTCACCTATACATCATTTACTGCGTCAAGCAATTCGTTCGGGAGCTGGAGGAGCACCTCGACGCACAGCAAGCGGGCGGCGGTGGTGGAGGAGGAAATCACTAGAACAGTCACGCCCAAGATAACCATTAGTTCGATAAGCCTGTAATATTAATTGAGATGAAAAGATGAACGTTTCATGACAGCCCCATGCATTCCCCATTTAGATGCGTTGTCCACAAAACTTTCACTATTTGTGACGTCATCCGGCTCATCGCACAGGATGCTTTGCTATGTAAAGCTTATGGGCGATATCAGGATTTTCTCTTCTTTTTATCATATTTCAAAATTTTGCGCGATAACCCCCAACTTTCTTGGGTGGAAAGGATAGCAAATTTAATGGAGATTATTTTACCATTGATAACTTTCCGTTTCGTTTTCAAATCAATTCAGAAAAATATTTTAAACTTTGTGTGTTTTCATTCCATATAAAGTAAATGGGGAATTCAGAAAATTTGAGTTATCAAAACGCCAAATGTGAATCCACTGTACCATTTGGCATTTTTCTAGCAGAAATCGAGTGTGCAGGAGTACGTCAGTCAGCTTTGTTTACATTCAGCTTTCACTCACGTTCTGCGTCTCCCTTTTATATTCTTTCCTCCCTGGTTTCATGAATGTTGGTAACAAGTTGTCTTGCAAAATAAAATGTCATTCAATTTTTACTTTTCTCGTCCTACCCCGATTCCTTCATCGCTAGCACTCTACAATCACTTAAGTTTTACTCCCAAACCCTTCATGATTATCTCACTTTGTCCCTCCAAGAAAGTCACAACCTCGTCAATCGGGCCACTTCATAAATTCTCCATAGAATCCTGTCTAAAAAATATCACCAAAAATTATTCACGCGTCTAACCGGAGGATTGCCTGGAGGCCGAGTGAGAAGGACGCTGAAATCTCTTGAGTTCATGGACGTGGCGGGAGTGGAGTCGTTTGACTTTTTGGAGTGCTTTCCGGCTCTGGAGTACCTACACCTGAAAGGGATTTATCCGACTGTGGAGAGACTGGGCAGAGCGACACCGGAAGTCATCCAGCGTGGCAAGCCAAGGTACGGCCTTCGATCCAGCACACGGGAAACCGTGGAGGTAAGACAGACAGTAAGAGGTCTGTATCCGGTGGACCAGAAAGACATTGATCTCATGTACCGGTCCAATCTCTGGCGAATTTGTCCCCGTCTCAAGAAATTCGTGTTTGAGTGGGAATGGATTGGTCCAAGATTTTGGCGCAATGCAGGGATTGAGTACCTTCCGGAGCCGGATGAGAATAGTCCCCGGGTCTTCACGAGACGAAGACTTTGGGAGCATCAGGTAGTCGAGCAAGCGGAAGGTGGAGGGGATCTCTAGAGCCAGCCCAAGGTATTCGCGGTAGAGAAGACTTCCGTTGGATAAGCCTGTAGTAATATTAATAATTATAATTTCACGCAAAAAATAACAGAAATGTACTTGACCTAATGCAATGCTATATTGTAAAATAAAATGTAGTACAATTAATTAATTGTAAACTAAATAAACCTGCAAAGCTAGCAGGACGTAGCTAGATGGCGAAGCAACGATTTTGTTGTTATGTATTAAGTTTCATTATCATTTCATTAAAAAATACAAAACAGCCATTTCCCATTAAACCGTTAGGATTTTTCAAAATCTGCTGTCATATTCGGTGGTTTGGTGAGAAAACGCACTATATTCATGTGCCACACATGTATGCTATTATGTTGACATTTTGAAATCGTAACGGTTTTTAACGGTCACCGTTAGTCGTTGCTGCTGAAATTCAGTATTCATAGTTCCATAGTGCTAGGTTGTTGCGTGACGATAACAGATTTAGAATATCCTATGTAGTTTTGCTTCTAATCATCAAAAGTTTTTAAAACGGCCATTTTCCTGAAAACCGTTAGGATTTTTCAAAATCTGTTGTCATATTCAGTGGTTTGGTGAGAAAACGCACTATATTCATGTGCCACACATGTATGCTATTATGTTGACATTTTGAAATCGTAACGGTTTCTAACGGTTACCGTTAGCCGATCACTTTCAAAATCACTAGTGAAGGAGCATAGGTCATGGGCTATCGATTCTTGAAAACCGTATTCAAAAATTCGCAACCGTTCTCGAGTTATCGCATGGACGGACGGACAGACGGACGGACGGACGGACAGACGGACGGACGGACAGACGGACGGACGGACAGACGGACAACATGAAATTAATAGATGGCTTCGCCATCTAATAAAAAATCTTCGCTCACCACTTGCCATTCTCCTCCAACATTCAACTTGCCCCAGCTCCCTATCTTCTTCCACCTCAAACTTTCCATGGAATCGACTTCTAGACAGAAATAATTACAAAATTATTTAATTATTTTGTCGACCAATAAAATTAAAAATGATACAAGTATATAATGGGCCAAACTCTACCTTGATTTAGAATAATTGCATTTGTCAAAAATTGGTTGTGATGCTAATATCCCATTACGCCACACTAGTCAGTATTAATATTCACGAGTAATCAAAGTCATCATGTCCTTCCGTTCACAGCCTCTACCCTCGTGGTCAAGTAGTGCAGCTTCGGTCACCCAACTTCCTCCGGAGGTAACTAGTTCACAGATTATAAGTCATGCTGCTAATTATTATAAACGATTGCATTATTGCATACCTAAATTGCATTTAATTATATTTTTGCTTACAATACGCTTACAAGTTACGTTTTCAATAATCCCTTCAGGTTTGGTTGATGATTATGAACAGAGTTGAGCGCTCGAAGGACCTGTACACCTGCAGCCAGTCCTCTCCTCTCTTCAATCAACTGCTGGAGCCCAATAAGCAACGCTGGTGCTTCGACCTCCTCCTCCCTCTGCTCCTCCCCCATCTGGAACTCCGTGACGCCCTCAACTGCAGATTGGTTTGTGGTGAGTGGCAAGATTCTATGAACACGCTGACCCAAAATTGGAATCGACCCTGTACCACAGAAAACGACAGGGACCATCACCCACTTGGAGTCGTCGTCGGACGGCGAGACATCCGGAAGCTTGCCGAGCCGTTATCTCTGAAAAGTGGCACGATCACCAGGCCCCTGATTGAAAATATGGTGCAGAGATTCCAGGGATGTCGTATTGTCGGGGACTCGGTTTTGTTTGGAAGGGACGGCGGCGGTGTCGCCAATGAGGGTATCGACTACTGGGCAAGCGCGGGGATATTCTTGGAAGCGTTTGGTCATCGGATCCGTTCACTTACTCTCCGCCTGGAACACTGGTCCTATTCCGCCGCTGAACTTTTCACACTCACTCAAGTGCTTCTGCGCCTCTGCCCAAACATTCGAAAACTGCAATACGGACTTCACCACACCCAGAATGACTTGATAAGCGAGTTGATTCAGAAAAGCCATCCCCTTCCAGCGCTGTCCCACTTTGAAAGTCTGGTGGTGAAACGAAAGGGCTCCCAGCCATTGGCTCTTCCGCTGCTCCAAAGATATGGCCCCCAACTCAAGTGGCTAAAGTTTTCGCTGTCAGCCAGGATAACGGAGGCGACCCTGACACAGCTCACCAATCTAACTGAACTCGCTGTTAAAATTACGATATTTTCTACAAACGCAGGGGACATGGACCCTGTCAGGAGACTGTTGGAGATTCCCTCCCCCCACCTCCAAAATTTATCACTGAAACTGGGCCGGAGTGTCCATCTGTTCATGGACACGTTGCTGGAAATTTGCGATCAGTTCTCCCTGCAATCCTTGAGCGTCTCCGGAAAAGTGGACACGCGCTTGTTTGGACAGTTGGAGGGAGGGCGAGTGAGAAGGGCCCTCAAGTCCTTGCAGTTCATGGACGTGGCCGGAGTGGACTCGTTTGACTTTTTGGAGTGCTTCCCATCTCTGGAGCATCTTCACCTGAAAGGCGCTTATCGTACCGTGCAGGGAGGAGGATGGGTTACTCCAGAAATGATCCAACTTGGAAAGCCTCGGTATGGAGTGCGGGCGAGCAAACGGGAAACGGTGGAGGTCCGTCGTTTTCTTTATCCAGAGGAGAAGAAGGACATTGGCGACATGTACCAGTCCAATCTATGGCGTGTTTGTCCTCGACTCAAGAAATTCGTGTTTGAGTGGCACTGGGAAGGCCTAAGATTCTGGAAAGGCGTTTGGGATCAAAATGTGAAGGATCCTGACGAGGATAAGCCCAGGGTGTACAACAGACAGGGACTTTGGAAGCATCGAGGATTTTAATGGACGGAAGCCCATGGACGAGCCACCACACACCTGAAAACAAACAAATTAATTATCTGACTACTTACTTTTGTCACTTGAATTAACGCAATAAAATTACATTTTATCCCCAACAAGAGTATATCTAATTCATACTTAATTATTTTAAGTATCCTTCACTAACTTTCGTTTTTTCAAAAATGTGTGGGTAGTGGGGATGGTTAGAAGGAAGGGAGGGAAGGCGAACGGAGTCCGTAGTAATTGGAGTGACGACATCATCATCGTCAAGGTCCCCGTCTTCGAGATGCATTTTCCAAAACAAAAAATCTTGAACAAAAAATAAAAACATCTAAAAAATTTATAATCTCGATTAAAAATATTTTTTCTTCAGACTGTAGCCAATTCTCTGTTGTCTGTACTGACTTCATACTTATCATTTTACTGCTGACACAATTCGCCCACTTCATTTTTGAAGGTCATCAGAAATGGAAACAGGATTTTCATGTCCACTTTGCAAAAGCTCCTTATTTAAGGAGCCATCCACCACCGCCACCACTGCTGGAGAAGGTCACGGGAACTTGGATCGCCCGGAAAAGCTCAAGGGTCATCCCTGCTGCAATTGTCCTTGCGGTCACATGGTTCATACAGCTTGTCTCCTGCGCTCCTTGCTCCAGTAAGTGCCTTCAATAGAAAACAAAAAAATTGTAAATATTTTTGAGAGATTTAATTGCAATTTTACTAATGAACATAACATTTAATTTTACTTGTGTAGGAATCCAGGAGGAGGATGTCCAGTGTGTCAGGAGCCTGTGACTCCATCTGAATGCCATCCAGTCCGCTTGCCACCGCCACCAGCAGCTCCAATGAATGGATCCGGTGACGCTCCAAGGAGTCCAGGAGGAATGTCTCCTCCGACCATCGCCACCGCCTCAAGGGCCAGGACAGCTTCATCCGCCTTGGGATCAACTGGCACTGGAAACTCTGCTCCGAAGCAAGCTCGAACGACTGGCGCTTCCTCCTCCGGAACTCTAGGAGTAGCCAGTGGTCAAGCAACTGCAACGCCACCTCCATCCTCAGGATCAGGTGCTCCTCCTCCACCTCCAGTTAGTCAAGCTTTGGTGACCGAAGCCCTGGTCCAAGGAATCGATCTCCGGACCGTGTTCACCCCAGACGTTAGTCGTCGATTCGATCTCCAATGCCAGAGATTTGAGCAAGCCGTGGATGGATCCGCCGTGATCGCCGCCTCCATCGAAGAACACTTGCAGGACTTGGGGACTAGAATCGATCGTCTTGTAACTCGGTACATGAAGGCTGCACCCCAACAAAGGAACCAGATTCGGGATCGACTTGCCAGCGCGATGGTCAACTGGTTTCTCGAGCTGGACACTGCCCTAATTCAAGGGGGTCTGGAAACGCTGGAGAATGAGCTGGAACGCCTGGTTCAATGGTGGGATCAGCAAAACTTTTAAACTCGACTCTGGAACATTTCTTGGATTCTCGACTGGTCATAAAAACTGTTAACTATTCACTTTGATTCATAAATAATTTATAGCTATTTGAATGATTAAAATGATTATTATGATGAACGTAATACTAACTAAATTATAAATTCTAACAAAACTGTAAAATAATCATGTTTGGAAATGGTTTTAAATAAAAATAAAAACCATTGTACTTAACTTGTTCTAATTAGAATTTGTTTAATAATAATAATTCTTTCTACATAACTCATTTTATTAAGCAGTTATCTGTTATCTCATACTAAGTATTTGGATAATTACTTGTCTTATAATAATTAAGTAGTATTAATATTATTATAATGTTTTTTAAAGCTGATTTTATTTCCATACACATAAAAAATCACATGACTCCTTTGATTACACACTCAATTTCAAGATTATTGACGAGACTACATAATTGACAACATTTTTAAGGATAATTAAATATTTAGATAGATACTTACATCATTTTTACACCAGGATTTACAATAGTTAGATAAAGACACATACATTCCTGATGCTTATATGACTAATTGAAACTTAACAACTACACACTCGAAGATAACCATTTGTATCCCTGCTTATCCTACCAGAAGCCCTCGTCGAAGACAGTGTAGTGACCGCTGGTGTTCTTGGTCTGTGACTTGACCATTGCGAAGAATCCGCGTGCCTCTCCGGAGCAGCCAAACTGCTCGGTGCAGGTGGTGGGGCCGGTTCGGTTCCAGCATTGCACGGGGAGATCCGGATTGTTCACCAGTCCCACCGCCGTGAAGGTCATCACGAAGGCTGTGGTAGCGTAGATCAGCAAGGTTATCTTCCGAATCTTGGAACCCTGCAACATTAAAATTATATGACCATTAAGTATTTTTTAAATGAGACAATGTGGTAATCTTGATGGAAATGATAAGAATGATAAGACCTCGAGTTCTTACAATAAAGTCGTCGGCAGAGTCAAAAGGAAGGACTGGGACGATGGGGCAGTACCAAGGTCTGCGGACGCCTGCCTGATTGTCCTTCATTATCTGCAGCGCCTGTGAAAATAAAAGAGGAAATAATTAATTAGCTAATTACACTGGCGTGTCCACTTCAATTTAATTAAGAATTGTGATTGCATACCGTCATCACACCGTGGAGCACAGAGTCCATAGCTATCCAGATGACGACCACGTAAAAGACACCAGACTCCTTGGTGGAGTTCCCCTCCAGGTCGCAGTCGCCCATGGACGGAGAGGCCGGGATGTAGCCCGCATAGATCATTGCCAGAACTGTAATTACAGAGGAAAGTATGCATTATGCATACTCATGAGCACAAAATATGTTAATTATTAGCCTAATTAATGCCTCACTGTTGAAAAAATAAATGAGGAATCCCAGGACGGAGTGAGCGGTCATCAGTACATATCGCGGAAGTTTTTGCGTTGGTCGGAATCCTCCAAGGATCATCATGAGAAAGAAGAGGACCGCTGAGCAGTATCCGATTCCCCGGTGCGTGTTCGAGGAGGAGTGAGTGCTCCTGCCCCAGGTCTCCAGGTTTTTCCAGATTCCGCTCAGCGACGAGATGAACATGGCAGAAGCTAACACGGCAGTTCCAATGTGGACCCAAAACCAAAGGTGGGCTCCGGTGCAGGCGCGATTCATGCAGGTTTCCTTGAAGTATCGAGCACAGAAAATTCCGAGTGGAGTCAGGAACATGGTCCAGACGATGCACAGGACAGCGTGGTATTTCCTTCCAGACTGAAATATTCAAAATGAGAAAAAAATATGAGTGAACATTTAAGCTTATCACAATGGATGAGGTATTCTGAGGATAAGTAACGACTTACCCAAAACTTTTCGAACATGGCCTTCTTCCGACTGTCGCTGTGAAACTGGACGATCTCGTTGAAGTCACCCTCACCGCTGTGATCCGTGTAGTTTCTGATGTCGTTGAGATCCGTGTCGGTGGCGGCGTTTGGAGTCCGACATTTCAGAGAACAGTAGCGAGTCCTGTTCCCGGTCAGTTCGTTGACAAAGTTGGAGTAGGTCTTGATGTCTGGATATCTCTCCAGAAGGTCCTGGAACTCAGGCGCGGTGGTGTCTAGATTACATCCCTGCAGCGCATCGTGACTCGGGTTCTTCGTGAAGTGGTGGGTGCAGCGGCCAGCGAAGGAGGGAAAAATGTTCTCGTAGTACTGGAAAACAATTAAAAGCGTGCCCGATTAATAAATCAAAACTTAACATGTGAATTAAGGAAGTGCTCTAATGACTCATTAGTACCGGCTCCTCTAGTATTTTAGCAGGGCGCATCTTTCTGGGATTAACCTGGCAGGACTTGAGGGTTCCAATTTCCCTGCCTGTTGAATTGTCACTATACCACTGTGCGGATGCCAAGTAATCATTCACCAGTCGAGACTTGAATCCCTTCTCCTTCAGCCACGGGGCCACCAACTTCCCAGTATCCTTGTCCCTCGCCAGAGTCCCATCCCCGCCGTAGTCGATCACCTGCTCATTACACAGCAGCGTCGTCGCCGGAAGTTTGATATCGGCAGCGCCAAACCAGCGCGGAAGAAGCCAGTAGGCAGCAGCTTTCCGGTACACAAAAGGAGACTTGTTCGAGTCGTTTGTGGCCAAGATGTTCTTGGTTAAAATGACGGCCCTGGCAAAATAAAAGAGTGTTAACGTGACAATTAACTTTACAAGCACTAAAATAGTAGTTAGTAGTTTATTATGACAATAAAGAATATAATATATATACAGCAATGGTACATACTCTGGGCGAATCCTGAGATGGCGATTGCACCAGTACTCCGACATCCGCCAGGTAAAGTGGATCCCTCGTCCGATGCTCTTCTTCGGGATGAACTCGTCGATGTTTCCCTCTAGGTTTCGGTAGACATCCCTCTCCGCCATGAAAATCGCGTTTGAAATCTTGGCCTCCCGGAATCCAACCGCTGAGCAGGGCAGAATCTGGTACTCGGTGGGCTGGACCAAGGCCTCGTCTGGCTCGCACTGCTCCTCACGATGCGTCACGAACTCTCCGATGGCGTTGAAGTACTCGTCACGAACCTGGACGTAGATGCCGAGGATGGAGTCGCTCTTGTCCATGAGCTCAACCTCGAAGTGGAGCCATCCTGTCATGACCTTCCCGTCCTGCTTCACGGCGTACGTCCTGATCTCCACTTGTTGATCCGTTGGACACAGATTGCACTTCAGAACTTCTGTCGGTACAGTTATATTGTATTTTATTAAATACGTTGCTGCATCTTTTGCTGCTTGGTCTACAGTGGTCTTGTTCCTGACATAAGGGCAATCCTGAACCTTGTCATCGATCGCTGCCCGACGATTAACCCCAAAGTCGAGGAAGTGGTACAAAACGTCAAACTTTCGGGTGCCTATTGTCCAGGGTCCACATCTGTGAAGGTCCGTGTACGTGACATGCTTCTGGTTGTTGTTGTTTGCCTGTCCAAGTTGGACACACTGGGCTGAAGCGTGAACCCCTCCAACCTCCTCCACCCCATTCCCAAGAAGAACCACAAGCACCTGCAGCAGGGCCGCCAAGGCAGGAACTCCCACCATCTTCAATCTTGAATCCTCCTCCTTCAAGCACAATCCTCCTCTGAACTATTAACACACGGCAATTTAACACGACCCTCCTGCTTTAAATTCACTATTCACAGGTTAACAATAATTTCGAAAAGGTGCTCTAATTTTAATTACAGCAAACTAATAATTAATTAAAGAAACTTTATCACTGATAAATTTCTTGGCAAAAAAATTCTCGCCCAAACTCAAACAACAACCACAACTGCTCACCTCTCGCCTTTCTCTTCTCTCAATTTTTTTCCTCTTTTCAAAAATTGAAACTGCGCGCGTCTCCGTTTTCCTAGACAACGGCGAGCCTCCTCGTGCTGGTTGCGTGGCTCAGCCCCATGCATTCCCCATTTAGATGCGTTGTCCACAAAACTTTCACTATTTGTGACGTCATCCGGCTCATCGCACAGGATGCTTTGCTATGTAAAGCTTATGGGCGATATCAGGATTTTCTCTTCTTTTTATCATATTTCAAAATTTTGCGCGATAACCCCCAACTTTCTTGGGTGGAAAGGATAGCAAATTTAATGGAGATTATTTTACCATTGATAACTTTCCGTTTCGTTTTCAAATCAATTCAGAAAAATATTTTAAACTTTGTGTGTTTTCATTCCATATAAAGTAAATGGGGAATTCAGAAAATTTGAGTTATCAAAACGCCAAATGTGAATCCACTGTACCATTTGGCATTTTTCTAGCAGAAATCGAGTGTGCAGGAGTACGTCAGTCAGCTTTGTTTACATTCAGCTTTCACTCACGTTCTGCGTCTCCCTTTTATATTCTTTCCTCCCTGTGCGTGGCTGACGAGTAAATGCACTTTCGACCAGCCCCATGCATTCCCCATTTAGATGCGTTGTCCACAAAACTTTCACTATTTGTGACGTCATCCGGCTCATCGCACAGGATGCTTTGCTATGTAAAGCTTATGGGCGATATCAGGATTTTCTCTTCTTTTTATCATATTTCAAAATTTTGCGCGATAACCCCCAACTTTCTTGGGTGGAAAGGATAGCAAATTTAATGGAGATTATTTTACCATTGATAACTTTCCGTTTCGTTTTCAAATCAATTCAGAAAAATATTTTAAACTTTGTGTGTTTTCATTCCATATAAAGTAAATGGGGAATTCAGAAAATTTGAGTTATCAAAACGCCAAATGTGAATCCACTGTACCATTTGGCATTTTTCTAGCAGAAATCGAGTGTGCAGGAGTACGTCAGTCAGCTTTGTTTACATTCAGCTTTCACTCACGTTCTGCGTCTCCCTTTTATATTCTTTCCTCCCTGCTTTCGACCACAACAGCCAATCAGCTGGCTGAACGGCGAACGCAGAGAGGACGGTGGCGAAAGTGAAAGCGGAGCTCGAGTGCATTTACTTGCTCAGTAACTCAGTAAGCAGCTGAGGGCATGCACACGTAAGTTGTTTGCTTATCTTTCGAACACGTCCAAGTTGACAGGCGTTTTCTCCTCCTCCGCCCCACACACACAAACCACACACCCTCCAAAAGGCACTACCAAATGGCTTTCACTTTTCTCCGGTCGGTTATTACTTTTACTGTCTTTGCTGCTTTCAGTTATATTTTATATTTTCAGCCATTTAAACGTAAACAAAAGAGCGAGTAATTATTTGTAGTGCCTCCACAATTATGTAGTTACGCTGTTAAAATTACAAATAGTTAAAATTTTACAAAAGTAGTCAATTTGTAAATCATGGGAAGTGGGCATTCACGACGACCTCTGACACCACCAGCACCAGAGTCCAGCGATGAAGCCGAGCTATTCTTGGAGAATCTTCACCGCTTCGTGTTCGAGAACGACTTGGCAAGTCACTAGTATCCCCAAAAGTTACAACAAATTTTTAATTAACTAATTCTTAAATATGTATATGGTTAATTTTACTGTGCTTTTTTCATTTCTGTTCCTCCAGCTGCTCGAAAAGATCCTGTCCATCCTCCTCTTCCTCGAAAAGCCAGCGCCACGCCTCCAGTATCGAAACTCATCCAGCTCCAAACTCTCCCACACCGAAGCTCGAATACTCTGCCGAAGTGTCCCGCCGATGGAATCACACCGTCTCCGCCATCTTCCTCCAATACCGACAGCCACTCCTTTGTCTCAGGCTAGACTACTCCATCCAAAACACAATTCTCAGTTTGGTGGACGGATTCCAGAGGAGCACTTTGTAGTACAACAACGGGCCTTCATCCTCCCGTACCTCCCTCCCTCCATTTTCCGTCTGGTCTTAATAAGCTCGCCATTCCGAATATCTAAGGTCTGTTGAGAACAACGTATCCCTCTTCGAAAAACTGATGATCCACCTGGACGGCGCCGCCTCCCTCGTTCAACTCTACATTGAAGACACATTCTTTGCGGATTGTCGTGGAAAAGAATATGTGGTGCCGGCACTACCTCCCCACTTCCGGTTTGGCGTTCTCCAGAAGGTCACCGTCTACTCTACCTTCTCTGACCTTCGTGATCGATACGAATACCGCCGCATTAATAACAAGTTCGAACAGTTGACAAATCTGTACGACGCTTTCCTCCAGAACATTTTGGACCACTCCCCAGAGCTCCAGGTCTCGTTCAACGAAAAGTTTTGGAGCCTGCATCCGGAATGTCTTCTCTCGCAGACCCTCAAGCGCCTTCAAGTCAACCTCTACCACAACGAATTCGAGAGAAACCGAAAATGTTGGCAACTTCTAAGCCCGTTGCAGACCCCGCTCCATCAACTTACCACACTCCACCTTCAAGATCTTCACCCAAGAGGAATGGAACGCGTCTACAAAATCCTGAACGACTCTCGCCTCTGCACATCATCCCTGGAGCACCTGTCCCTTCAACACAACACGTATTACAGGACTCTCGCAGCCATCGACCCGGCCGAGTTTCCCGTGTTCCCGCGCCTCAAGACGTTGACATTCGGACCGGGGATCGCCTTGTTCTCCTGCGTCATCACGACGACGCCGAGGTCCCAGAGGACTCCCTTGCAACCTTGTTGACGGGCCCGTTCAGGATCCCGCGGAATTCATATCCGCTGAATGGCTGGGGTCACGCCTCCTCCCGGTGTCCATCACTGACCTCTCTCGAGCTCCACTTGAGACAGTTTGTTGTCCTTAGTCCATATGAACCAACCTGGCGTCCCATTTCACTCGAGAAGATGACCCAAATCCGGGCCTGCTTCGGGTGCGTCGCCCACCTGAGTGTAGTGGTCGGCTGGAACGTATTTCTGGAGGGATCTCGGAATCTGTTTGGAGTGATGGGGGCTCAGCTCAAGTCTTTAAAGGTCGATGTGGACCGTTACTTTAATTATGCAGGAGTGCATCCGGATCGACCTCTGCTGCGTCGCCAAGACTTGGACGCTTTGTTTCTAGGGATCGTTCCCAAAATGGCCAAGCGGCTTAGATGGCAGTCGAGAAGAAAGTGGACAAAGTTTTTGGAGAATGAGGAAGCCCGTCGATGGTCCATTCGGAATCTGACGAGTCTTCAAAAGTTGAGCGTGAATGGGGAACAGTATCGCGGCCCGGGATGCTGGAAATTGAGGAGTGGGCTTGTGTCGGAGATGGCGTTCCGACTGGCGTTCCTGCAAATGCCGACGTTGAAGCAGTTGACACTCGGAGGATCCTTTGCGGTTTCTGAGAAATGCGCTAGGCTTTGGCGGGAAAGTGGAGGAGGAGAAAGGATCATCGATAAGCCACGTTGGGAATAGATCGGATCGCTTTTCCACTTATATTGATTACAAAACGAAAATAAAATTGTCTTACAGTGCCCCTAAAATCCTTATGAATTAATTTTAATTATTAATGCAATTAGCTGTAAGCTTATCACAACTTTAAGGATTATTTATTACCAGATCGTCCTGAATGTATTTCCACTCGGAAAATTCAATCTATCCTTTAAATTGAAACTATAAATTAAAACTAGTGCCCGGCAGAGCCGGGTCCTAGCACTCGCTTCGCGAGCGGGGGCGAGGATACAGTAGGAAAACCCTGTACGCAAAAAAATTCACCGTAGTTATGTCGGCGACATAATGTCGCTGCAATAAACACATCCTAACATGATGGACTAACACAAGTTACATTTTGTAATGATTTAAGATTCGTTGGTTAGTTTAGAACACTATCCAGGGAGGAGGACGTGCACCTCCCTCTCAGTGCTTCCTTATTCAACATACATTTCATTCAAACCTGAGTTAAATCAATTACTGCAGGTGCCATAACATTTTGACATATATCCCCATGCTTAAATCTAAACTCTGGCGACGGAAGTGGATTATCTCTTGAGTTTCTCAAAACAGCAATAAAGTGATTTTGGCAACCACCTTATACTGCTTGAGTATGGACAATTAATATAACAGTTTTATCATTATTCTCAGTATTGGGGAGATTCCAAATATTACTTATGTTTGCCTCCACTGCTGGACGATGACCCACGGTCTCGCCACCCCGACCCACCCGGTCGCCACCCCGGCCCACCCGGTCGCCACCCCGACCCACCCGGTCGCCACCCCGACCCACCCGGTCGCCACCCCGACCCACCGGGTCGCCATCCCGACCCACCGGGTCACCAACCCGACCCACGGGGTTCGCTACGTCGTGGATATCGCACTTGTTTTCCAAGGGTATTTAATTGTTCAGGAATTTTGTATTGTATATCTGATAACACGGTTGGATTTTGGAATAAATTCTTTTTTCATCATTTGCAAGTCATGTCATTATCGATATTTGTGACGTCGTTTCCCGCGACGACACCGGATTTAACATGCGATTCCTTTACAAAGTTTGGTCATCTTTTAATTCTCTATCCGAATCCACAATAAACTTTTTTATGATTTTGGGTTCGGCGCACGGGTTTTTCGGCCGTAGTGTAAGTGTAAGGTCCTTATCCCAAGGTTCTCCCTTCAACTTCTCTACTAAAGCTTACTACTTAAGGATGACCACGCCGTGATTCCCAATATACTTTTTATGAGAATGCCCAAAGTTCCCAAAATGGCGACTGATGAGAAATGAGAAGACTGACAGAGACACAAGTTGGTTGTTTCTCCTCTCATCGCTAAACAGGGAATAGTTTATTTGCGCCAAGTTGAGCTTGACTACACTCAACTCAACACACATTTCAAATAATGCTTTTAGATACACACAAATGTATTCTTACGCTGCTTCGGCAGCACACTAAAATGTGAATGTAGCACTCAATGCTACAGTAGCTCCGTCAATTGCCCAGAATATCGCACTTTTTATTACGGAATCGTGATCTACGCATGAAGTTACCCCTGTACACCAATTTTGATGAAATTCTACCGTGTGACTTTTCGGCGTAGTGATTATAAGATATTTTGATAATGAGGGGCCATGCGAGATTGTATTTTACTGAATACCAATTTATTGCATGAAAAGTACAAGTTTTCAAACTCAAACTGCTACACAAACGTTAAGCTAATTATAAATAAGTCGCATATCTTAAAATCACAACTTTTCCGTTTTATCTTAATCACATAATTAATAACTTAAGCATGTACTTACCTAACTTGCTTTTATTAGAATTTTTAATATGGACAAAAATAACTCCGTTTTATTTTTAGCAAAGTTTAAAAAATTGATACAAAAAGGAGATACAGAAATAATTAGTCAGATTATAAATGGGTTAGTAACAATTAAAATGAATACTAAATTGTGATAAATTCTCGGTGTCCAGTTTCCCAAAAAGTTAATTATCAATTTTACATAATTCTAGCCTAGAAGATACAATCAGAGTACTAATTAAATTATACATTTTTTAGAAATAATTAGTGAGATAATAAATAAATTAGTAACAACTGATATGAATGGTACATAAATTGTAAAATACATCGTCTGCTTCATGTTACCCCAATAGTTAATTATTAGTTTTGCAGAATTGTAGAAGCAACAACCAAAGAAATAGAATAACAAAATTCAGCGAATATTCAGAAAAATGGGAGAATAACAAAAAATTAACGTTTTACAACGACAACATTGTTAATTAAAGTAGAGGGTGCGTTCTTGACTCCTCCACCTGTCACTTATTTCATCAGACACCTGCGAATATTTGTAAATATCGAAACAGTCAGAGTCTGCATAATTGGATTGATATTTCATTTCCAGTTAACTTCTAAACTACAAGTAGTGCCTCACATTGTTGCCAGTCTGCTGCAGGCTGAGATGCTTCAGGTTGTCCATCTTGAGGAAGGCGTAAGTAAATGTGAAGTCTGAAATGGAGGGACTCGTCAGGATTTCTTGTCCGCCCATCAATATCCTTCCGCCGAAGGTTGTGCAGCCGCGATAACCTAACAGCGTCAATCTCTCCAGTTCTAGAAAAAAATTATATTAAGTTAATTAAATATCCGTTTTTAAGTATACTTCTAAATATATTAAGTTAAATTAAATTAAATTATACCCTTCAAATTCCAAATGGACCCTGGATTCTCCTCTTCCAGAAGATTAGCATCAAAACGATTTTGCACTTGCAAAACGGGAAGGTGAACTGTTGGGGCACTGTGACACAAAACGTTAGTCTTAGCATTTATCATTTGTATTCATTTATGAATCAATAATTATATATAGAAAATTGTAGATTATGTTACATAACACTTACAACTCATGTATGATTACAGTTTAACTTTGTCACTAATTTCTCACGTATTAATTGTTAACACTTTTAAAAAATTAGTATATAATGAATTTGCTTTGTCTTGTGGTGGTGTTAATGGTAATGTCTATAAAATTGGCAATCAAGATGCGATTAAAGTTAATGTGAATTTAATTAATAGTTAAATAAATTAATCTGTTTATTTGATGACTTCACTTGCCCCATAAAATCAGTTTAAAAGTATGTTCTTACGTAGCAAGTTTTGTGTGGTCTAATTTTCTAAAATACTGTTAATCAGTGTCATCGATAATGCGTGTAAAATGATACATATTATAACTTCTTCCGAAATTGTTTTATGCATTTACATACATACATATTATATTACATAGTAAATACCTACAAACGCAAACGATCCTAATTTCAGCTAATAATGTGTAACGTTTTGTTGCGAGCTGTATCGCTGATGATAATCAGTGATTATGAGTCATGACTGTGATCGTCGTTACACTACTTACTTATGACTTATCCTTTTTTACGGAGAATAGGTTTTACTGATGATAGTAGTGTGTAGGCGGAATCAAATAGTTTTGCATACGTTTTTTGTGGTATTTGAGGATGATGCAATATTGCATCATTTTTTCATGACATTTTGGGAGAAGCTTATTAACGGCTTTCCTGCCAGCTGCCATTTCAGTTGTGAATTGTGAAGCAGTTTGTCAGGAAGCTATTAAGGATTTAAAGATTTAATTTTATTTGGGGTATTTTGATAATTACACTTTTAGAAGAAAATTATGGCTGATCCAGTGAGTGAGGATATGGAGGTAGTGGCATATATTTTTGGTTTTAGTCATTATTTTTTGGATAAGTAAGGTAATTGTGGTTGCCATGGACTATATTAAATGAAATGTTTAATTATATTTTCTATTTAAATTGAGATTAGAATTTTGACTCAACCATCCTGAAGGGGAAGAGGAGAAGAAAGAAGAATGACAAGACGCTCGAGATTGACCCTTCCCTGGCAATTGTGTACAACGAGCTGCTGGACAGAGTGTTCGAGATGATGCGGGCAAAAAACCCGGAAGTTGCCACCGAGACGAAGCAGACGTTTACCATTAAACCTCCTCAGGTGCTTAGGATGGGAACCAATAAGACGAGTTTCGTAAATTTCACGGAAATTTGCAGAATGCTGCACCGGCAACAAGGACATTTACTCAACTTTTTGGCAGTCGAGTTTGGCACCGTTGCAAGGTCAGTAGCCTTGGAAACGTTGGATAATTTGTTATAAGAGGTGAAAATTAATTGAATTTTGATTTTTTCGCAGTATGGATGGGAACGATCAATTAATCATTAGAGGCCGCTTCCAGCAGAAGCATATCGAGAAGGTGCTCCGACGCTACATCAAAGAGTACGTCACTTGCCACTCGTGCAAGAGTCCCAACACGCTGCTCCAGAAGGACTTTAGGCTCATGTTTCTCCAGTGCGACGCCTGCGGGTCCAGGTCCTCCGTAGCTACTATTCAGCGACGCTTTCAGGTAATTTAGGTTTCGAAAATTGTTTTAGTTTGTATTTGTAATTGAAATTTAAAAATTTAATTTTTGAAATGCTCATTATCAGTTGTTGCAGGACCAAGTCGCCAAGAGAGCTGCAATGCGAGCTAAGACCAATTAAATTCAAACCTTATGTCAATTAATTATAAATGTAATTTGCTTTTCTTGGAGTTGGAATGTATTTAAATTAAATTTTTGGGCATTGTAATGTAAGAAATGTTTTTACATATAATTAAACTTTATTAAATTATTTAAACTTTTTTACCAATGAATAAAATACCGAGATAAAATAAATAACTACAAAAGTGTAATGAATTATTTAAAATGTTAAAATCATTTTGTCGTCCATTCCTTTTCTCCTTAAAACCACCGAAAAGAGTCTCGGCATGACCTCTGGTCACGTGGCACAAATTTAAATCATCAATTCTCGCATTGGTTTGTTTCAACCGGTGACCACTTCACTTCCAAAAGAAATTGATCATTAATGATTAATGATCATCCACCCAGACTGAGGACTGCGCAGATGACGCTGCCCTTCACCCGATCCCGTGCACACTTTTCAGGTGCTTCTTGAGCGTAAACTTGAACTTGAGCACCTTTCCACAAGTCTCACACGGGAACATCTGCACAGGTCCGAAACTCTCGTTCCTAATCTTCTCCTCCATCTCCGGGTCACAGTAAAACTTGGACATGCTCCTGGACGCCTCCCTCTTCTCCAACTTGTCCGGGTGAACCCTCTTCCGGTGCATCTTCAAGCTGCTCTCCTTCGAGTACACTTTGTCGCACCACTCGCACTTCCGCTCCACCTTCCCGTGAGCGTCCCTCTTGTGGACGTTCAGAGCCCCGGTGCTAAAGTAACTGGCTCCACACTCGCTGCAGAGGAACGGCTTTTCGCCCTTGTGACGCCGCATGTGTTCATCATAGTTGCTCCGGTCACAGGACATGAACCGTTTGTCGCAGAGGGGGCAAGTGATGATTCTCTGTACCATTTCCGGATGGTGTACCTTTTGCATGTGGGAGTTCAGGGTTTCTTTCAAAAAGTACTTTCCGCACTCGGGGCAAATTGTGACATCTGGTCTGAGCTGCTTAGGAAGATGCGAGTTTTTGTGGCGCCTGAAACTCCTTATTGTCTTGAAGGCGCTTGTGCATCCCTCGTGGGGGCAGACGTATTTTCTTTCGGTGAGTTCACTCTCCTTCGGTTGAAAGCATTTTTTGTCCCCGTCGTTTTCCGCGCGTGCCTGGGCCCGTTCCTGGGCACTTTTGTGGGTGAAGACGTGCCTGCGAACGAGACGACTCGATCGGGTGGCCAGGCAGCACTCGCAAACTGCCTTGGCGTCCGAGAAGAGAGTTTCGTTGTGGAGTGTCTTAAGATGCCGCACGAAGTCGTCGCGGTTTTTGTGGAGCGTGTTGCAGGGGAGACAGGGATGCGGGGTTCGTTGTCGATGCTTTCTGGAACGGTGCTTATCTTCCAGATGGTCTTTAATTAATTTAAATGAGTTGTAGTAGTCGAAGGGCGCTGGCGTTTGGAATTTACAGTTGTGCGCCTTGCATGCCAGTTGAGTGTGAGATTTTTGGATGAACGTGTCCCATCGATACAAGTAGAGATTCTCTTGGGCGATAAGGAGAGGCCAGAATGGCTTCACGGTACGTCTCCGCCTGGGAAAATATTTTAAAGATGATTAAGATTTCTAAATTAACTTTGTAATGGCAAGTACTACGAAAACATTACTGATTTGATAGATATTACTTTTCCTCCGCTCTATTTCGCTTCAGTTTTCGAGGTGCTGCTGCAATCTTATCGGACTTCCGGTTGGACACGTCCTCTTGTTCAGGCTCGGCCTCGTCGTCCATGTAATCTCTATCGGAACTGCGACCCTCGTCTTCATCGCCGCTGGCACTGGACAAGCTATGCTGTTTCATGGCTACCTCTGCGTTTTTCTTAGCGTTTCTGCTCTTGCAGGACCTTCCTTTCTTGGGAGCCTCGGCCAACTCGTCCTGGCGTCTTTCTTGAATCGTTCGTTTCGTGGGGAAGCTGGCAGACTTGTGATGTGAGGAGTTGGAGCTGAGATCAATTCGCTGTAGGGTGACCAGCGGGCTTAGTTTGATTTTATCAAGGATGACCGCTCCATTATCGAGGTCGCTTGCCATTACCATCGCCCTCTCATTAGATGAAAAGGGAGGATCTGTGGCTGATGTGGTTGGTCTAACGGTGATCCTTTCATCCGTTGGGGATATTTTGTGATTGGCGAAAGAATCCAGTTTCACTTTACCCCAGTCGTCATCAGCAATGTTATCTTCATCATAATTGTCTTGATAACCGTCAAGTTCATCATGAAGATTATCCAGATGGTCTGTTGACAAGTCATCCACGTTGCTCCCCCCGATGTCACGTTCTTCCTTGACGCAAGCTGTTGCAAAGTCGTCGCCTCCTCCATCCTCATTTTCCTCATCATCCTTTGAGCCTGTCACATCTGTAATTACATATTATCCAAATTAAACAATACTTTCCATTTACAATGTGACTATATCGTTTTGTGAAGTAATTAAAAAGGTAACTAGCTTACTATTTAAAATACTCCTTCTAAAATCAAAACAGGTCAGGTTCCACTGAGAGCTCTCCAGATCTTGGGACTCCTCCGACTTTACAATCAACTTCTCCACGTGGTCCAAGTGGCCTTTCAACTGCCTCTAAATCATTTAACAGATTTTAGGCATAGAAATTAGTACATAATTAACAAAGTTGAAAGTAACATTCGTGTGTCTGCAACAAAATGTTATACTATTCTCTCCCAAAAAGCCAAGTTATTATTTTTACCTGAGTATTTAAAATGATCTCGTGCAGTCTCTGTACATCCTTGAGGAGGTCGTAGCATTTCGAACAGCAAATGCACTGCCGTTGTGTTTCCTCCACATCGCCTGCACCTAAAAACGCCCAGTCCTGAGCAGTGATCTCCGTCACAGATAACAAATCACACAATCTTATCAGCAGCGCTTTTAGTTGTCCAAAGATTTTCTTCCTTCCAGGCCCGGCACTATTAAACACGGTCATTGTTCCACAGATGAAGCAGGAGGACTCCATCATCACGTCCTCCAAAAGTCATTTAATTAAGTGACACAAAAATTAAATTAAAATCATTACAAGGAAGGAAAGATGACAGGTGAGAGTGGAGCTCTGTGTTTTGGTTCAACAGCTGATGAGCGGCTGCTCACAATGTTTACCAACACAAGTCATCTGGCTGTTCTCCGTGCATCTTTCATTCACCTTCCGTGTTCTTCATTTAATGAACAATTAAACTAACTGAATTTAAGTGTTGTTTAGTAGTGGCCAATGTCACTGCAATCACTGCAGAGCGATCCGTGGGTGTCCAAATGTTTTGCATTAGCGCTTATGGGGATTTTCGACCGGACGAGTTCCACCTTTAGACCGGATGGAATTTGTAGCGTTTTGGACGCTGATTCCAACGGTATAAATGGCATGGTGGCACTCGTCCGGTTTTGGGAGTTGTAGCGGTTTCAAAATCTGTGCGGGTATACACTCCTGCATTAACTTGCAGATTTTGAAACCGTTACAACTCCCAAAACCGGACGAGTTCCACCATGCCATTTATACCGTTGGAATCAGCGTCCAAAACTCTACAAATTCCATCCCGTCAGAAGGTGGAACTCGTCCGGGTTTCGAAATTTCCATATACGGTCCATACAAACTCGTTTGGACACTTAACCAATAGGGCTGCTTATGCTTTGATCGTAGTGTGCACTGGCCCTGTCTGATAAGCATGGAGTCATCCTGCTTTATCTGTGGCTCCATGATCTTCAACCGGAAGAGCTTCCCTGGAAAAGAGTTTTGAGGGACTGAATTACCTGCTGATTTGTTCTTGTGAGTTGTTATCTGTGAGTGAGGAGATAAGCGTGGATGACTGGAGGTTTTTGGAGGGGAAAGGGGAGGAGGAGTGGGAAGAGCAGAGTCAGTCGCTGGTCGCTGTGCTGTGGAAAGTCAAACGAGCTACGATTTACTGAAAAGGGTGGTCAAGGTTTACGGGATTATTTTAAAGAGACAGGTAATTGGTAATTAACTACAGAGTGGAATTTGTGTACATTTTTATATTCTTTCCTCCCTGAATTTACAATACATTTTAGTAAAGATTAATTTTAATGATTTACATGGCTTTGATTTTGCAGGGGCGAGGGAAGCCAAGCAAAGTGCAGAGAAACCGCTGAAGGAGTACACAGAGTTATCAAAGTGAAGAGCGGGATGATAACCTTACCGCTTCCGTGGGAAGCGGTAAGGACCAAGAAGCCCTTTGCAGGGCTGCCAGATGGTCTTCAAGAGCGCGTGCATCTCAAGCGGAAACGGCGACACCTTCCCCTGGAACTTGTGCTGTGTCCCGAGTACGGGGTCAGGATTCTGAAGGAGGGTTTGGCTTATCACATGCAGTCCATTTACCATCCGGAAACGGTGAAGCCGGAGGATATCCTGAGCTGTCAGTATTGCTGGAAACGGTATCTGTTGCGGGATGGGCGCCAGAGGAGGACCTGAGGAATGTGCATGAAATTGGGGGAGATGGAGGAGTGGGTGGCGAAGATAAGCAGCAAACTGGGTGCAGGAGTGGGAGGGAATTGCGATTGCCAGGAGAGCGCGTCTGTAACGTTTTTACAACAAGCCGGTGGACACAAAAATGAAAACCAAGTGAAATCAATCAATTAATCATTTAATTTTGTACATATTTTCATTTTTAGTTACAATTACTGTAATTACGATAAGTTAATAAATTTATCTATATTAGTAAATATTTTGTACATTCCTAAACTTGAATATTTATTTTTAATTAAAATTACACAAAGAAAAATAAACTCCAATCTACTCATAGTCGCATGCCGTGTTTATATCAAGTTATCTTGACTTTCCGGAAACCGAACGGGGCATTCTGAGATAAAGAGGGATGCCAATTGCTTTGCACGGTCCTCGTTTCTGCTTCCACGCCATACAAAACTTGGTAATGCAATGGAGCACTAATTGTTAATTAAAATTCTGATGCCGATTATTGTGACGAGGGCACAATGTTTGCGTGGTTTTGACGTCAACTATTAAAATACTGCCTTGTTGTGCATCTTCAATCTTGCTCGCTTTTTTCGCTTTTTTGCTTCATTCAAACTGCTTTCCTTCTCGGTCATCGGTAACAGTTTAATTAGTGCATAGTGATTAGAGTGAGATAAAGGTCAAAGTCAGATTGGTCGTTGTGAGCAATTTGCGCTGAATTAAATATTTAAATAGCCATTATATCGTGGTCTGCAGTTTTTTTTTGGGTTGGAATCAAGTTTCCTGGAACCGTTCACGTTTTTAGTGTTTTTTTAAGGAGGCTGAATGCGCGACGATTTCACTGAAAGTGAAGCTTTTAATTAACAATTAATATCTTCACCTGTTAGTAGCTACAATGATTTTATTTTAAATCTGCTGCGTTAATAAATACAAAATATGGTTATGGTTGGTGGTCTAACGCTACTAATTGAAATGAACGTTAATTGCACTAATTATTGTCATTGTTGCATTTTTTTCAGTGACAACACGTCGTCTTCGTCGGACGTCTCTTACGAACTTCTCTTACGCATTTACGGTGACAATTAAGGATGAACGTCAACTCAAATGTCGCAGAGGCGTCTTCATCAAAAGCGCGAACGTTGCCGCTGAGGACGAGGTGTTCTCCGCGTCTGAGGGAGCGGGAGGTGAATGCGCTCGTGTTCCAAGTCTTGGATAACCCTTCCGTATGTGTAAACATTAAAATATATTTTCTTAATAACAATGAGTTAAATTAGCTTGTAACTGAATTGTCAATTGCTTCCATGGACAAATGATTTAAATGATCTTATTATATTATGTGGTCTGGTGCTGCATGGCAGTTGAGGGAGGAAATTCTCAAGCACGTCGTCTTTGGAGCAGACAGTGTGGACCGGAAAGCCGTCTGCACCCTCCGACATGTCAATAACAGCTGGAACGAGAGCGTGATTAGGATCCTGCAGAAGGCCCATGAGCCTCTCTTCGAACTGGGTGCCGGGTCCAGGGAAGTGCTGGATCGCCGCGTTGAGACATTTGCCGAGTCTAATGCGCTAGGAACTGCGCCTCCATTGTCCTTTTGGCGCCTTGATGACCTCAGCAATCCAGAGAATCTGAAAATCTTCTCCCACTGCTTGACTCGCTGTTGTTTTGGACTGTGCCAAGTTGGGGTTCGGATTAATGAGAATGGGCGTCCCTTCAAAAGTCGACTGCCAAACTGGACGCTCCCACGTCTCCACTATCTTGGCATCCATCTGGATATTAACTGGCCATCAGGCTGAAGGAAACGGAGAAGGCGTCTCCCTGTCTACAAGTCTGATTAAATCCCTGTTGAGCTCCACCGCCGGTTTGGAGGAGATTAATTTGACTGTTCGGCCTGGTCCTGAAGACGTTGCTCTTTCCAAGTTGCCTCTTTTTGACTCGGTCGTCTTTCCCACGAGCATCACCAAAATAAAGATAACCACCGGGGGCCAAACGACACAACATCTGGAAATTCTAGCAGGGAGTCCATTTCCCAATTTGACCTCGTTGACCATAAACCTGGTACGTGGTCGCTTATCGGATGGACTACTCTCTCGGATTTTGGACAACTGCCGAAGGTCGCTGGAAACTTTGGTAGTTGACGGATTTGTTGATGATGTGCCACAGGGAGCCTGTTTTCCCATAATGGAGCAATTAGGAGAGGTTTCCATCACTGGAGTAAATGTCGGACCCGAGCCCGGACGTAATTCTCTGGCGAAATTCTTTCCAAAGCTGCGAACACTTCGTCTGCTCAACCAAACTGTTGATGTGTTTCAAAAATGGACGGCTTCTGCAAAATTTACTGACGTCACCACTCTGGAACTGCGTCTGAGCCAAAATTCCAAAGCTAGATTGAACATGTACACCATGCAGCGCGTCAATATTGCCTTTCCAAATTTGCGCAAGTTGGAGGTGACAATGTCCAGTGAGGACTCTAGTGGATTCCAGTACATTTCTCGGGAAATGGGGCAGTTAACCAATTTGGCAATCACGGCGGACTGCAGCAACGAGCAGGCGACTTTCTCTCACGTTTGGGATTCGATTCTCACCGGAGTGCCGGGGAAGGTTATCGCCAGGTGCGAGGAGGACCCGAGCTTTTGGGAGGAGAATGAACTGGAAGGCGAATACATGGCGTCAATTAAAAATCTCTCAGGTAAACTACTGAACCACTATTTCGGATCATGTCACACAATTTTAATTATTTTTTTTCCTTTTATGGATATTTTAAACAGAACTGAAGCGGTTTTCATTCAAGGTCCGTGATTATCTTAATACCTATGACGGCGATATGCACCCTTCCATTTCCGATTTTCTCTTTAACTGGTCGCTGCTGTGGATGCCGAAGTTGGTGGAGCTTCACTTGGAATACGAGTCGACATACGAGGTGAGATACGACACAGCATTTAATCAAATACACTCGACCAATTATTAAAAGCTTAGTTAACCTCTGTCACCATTTTTTATTACAGTGGAACTTCATGTACGTTTTTTTTGTGTTGCGCGCAGGTGTCGGACCAAATGAAAGCAAGATGGAGAAACGAAGGGCGCTCTTTAACCATTCATTGAGTGGTCAAAGTTTTATCAGAATTCGCCAGTTAAGAGAATTGTGGAAAGATTGTAATTTTTCTCAGTAATTAATTATTATTTTTTGTCCTGTCATTATTGTTGCGATAGTCCTTCTGCACAATTTTACTGGTTGGGGTAATGTGCTACACAGTGTTAGCCGTAGCATTTTTGTAAATTAATCAATAATTACGAAAGCAAAAGTGTAAATTAAGTTAATGTATTTAAGAACAGTGTATATTGTTATAGTTTGGTTTTGGCATTAAATGTTTAGTCGTGGGGCAACATGAGACAAGTTGTTTGGAAACTAGACAAAAAACTAGCTCATTTTACAGTTTAGTGATTTTGTGAGTTGAGCAAGAATTGAATTTGTCAGAACCCTTATTCAAATTGTTCGAGTAATGATGAAATAGGTCAAAGTTTTTTTTGTCATTTACTTCATTGCAGAAAAAAATCCTGTGGTCTTGATTTTAAAAGGTTTTTATACCCGCTACCATCTCAGCAACTGTTCCAGTTTCAATTTCTCCTCCAGGATTTACGAACCTTTTAAATCCGTCACTGGTCACCTACATCGAGAAAGTTATTGACCAACAACGCAGTGACTACTCGTTCATCCGTCTGGTGCTCTTGTTGTTGTGCCATCACCAAGGAATCCTCTCATGCCATGGCTGTTTGTTTTATTTTGATAATTTTGTAAAAATATTTTTCAAGTAAAAATAATGTTGATTTTTATTGGATGTAGGGCATCATGCTTCAAATCGATTCTAATTTGTCGACTGTCGAGTCAGGTTTGGCCAAGATGTCTAGATTCTATTTCCTGTTTGCGCTTCTCGCCCTCGCTGCCTTCGGCGAAGCCATCCTCCACTCCCGAAGCAAGAGGAGCCCGGATGACTTCCTCCCAGGATTCCAACTTCTCAAGGACGCCCTCGGCTGGATGACCTTCCGCAAGAATGGCCAGTTGCTGACGCCCGCCGAGCTGATGCCCTTATTCTTTGAGCCCCACCTCAAACCCAAGTACCGCAAGTCCAAGTACTATCAGACCTTTGTGATTGCCTTCGAGCAAGCCGTCCTCCCCCGACTCACACTCCACGAAAACGACCCCTGTGATCCCGCCTACACGCTCGAGTACAAGGACCCCGACAACAGCTCCGTGACCTGGCACTACCAAAAGATGTTCGCCTTCAACATCTACGGGAAACGAAGCAGCAGTGACGCCAAGTTCTGCGACTATCGACAAGGCCTGATCTGTAAGACGGCTTCCAAGAAATGCGGATGTCCGGAGGGTTCAGCGCTGCAGCCGATTGAGAGCGGGAATTCTGTGAAGCGGTGCCTTCTTCAAGAAAACGAGATCTGCGCCCTAATCGACCTTGACCACGGGAACGATCCCGAGCACTCCGTCCTTGGACGGAATCTCTACCACATGATCTTCAACCTGGAGAAGCCGCCTGGCTGCAAGACTGGGACGCTGTGTCGCTTCAAGAAGGACGTGTATCCTCGTTTCCCTCACTGTTACGACGTCAATGGGGGACCCTGGACTCCACCACCAGTATCAATAGGTACTACACACAGTTGGGATGTTCCTATTGCCGCAGAATGTGTTCTGGGATTGATCGCTGACCCCGGATCCTGTGACTGGCCTAACCAGCTCGGAACATTTGGAGGCTACATCTGCTACAACTTTGGACCTTTGCGATCCCAAAAGTCCAGCCCCGCAGGGCTGGAGCCGAAGACCGGCTTCTGCTCCACTGAACTCGGGACTTATGGAATAGCCTCCACCTACACCTACACTCAATATAGGCCGTTCTTCCATCCTCTGTTCATCCCCTACGTCGACCCCACCACGGTCCCACTTCGGGACAAGGACCTGGCCAACTTTTACACCAAATACTACAAAGAGGTTTTCAAGAGGCTCCACGAAGTCTTGGAAGAAAAAGAAGGGGGACGGTGCTCGGTGAGCAAAACGGAAACGCTGGAGAAGGCCTGGAAGTACTTCCAGAGTTTGAGGGAGGACCCACCACCTGGAAAGGACTACGTGGCGGGTGCGACCAAGGAGGAGCTGGACTCCCATCTCCAGTCAGTGGTCGACTTGATTAGCAACGTTAACAAGAAGGTGTGTCAGGTTTACGAAAAGGAGGTTGGGGGGATTTCACTTAAGTGCGTGGCAGATGGATCCACGGACAGCGCCGGAAATGATGGGACGTGTCAGAAACCAGGAAATCTCAACATGGCAGATTTCACTGCAAAGTTGGAAGCCCTTCTGGACAGGACGGGGCATATCCATGAGCACCTGCGGGAAAAGGAGAAGAACGACTACGACGGCAAGATTTTCCGGGAGAACCCCGGCCCCCCTTGCCCACCGGGCGGTTGTCCGGTGGAGTACGTCTGCTACGAGGACTACAGACATGACCGTATCGAGTACCTTTACTATTGCGACTTCGAACATCCAAAAGTCCCGTATCGTGCCTGTCACGACACTGCCGATGTGAAAAAATTTATACCGTACGGAAAGTGCGAAAAGAAGCACTTGAATGACAGGGCGTTCGAGGAGTTCGAGAATATGGTGGAACAGTCCAGCTTGGGAAGGGGAGGTGCTTGTCGGTATGAGCTGGAACGAGACATTCGAGAGTGGTTACGAGCCAGAGGCTTGCCCGATGAGGTGAACAAGTACAAATTTTTGGCGCTGTTGGAGGAGGAGAGGACTTTGGGGAGTGGAGCGGGGTTTTGCGATCGAGCAAGGTTGTTGGAGTGCACCCAGGGAGGAGTCTGCGACTGTGTGGAAGGCACGAAGTCGAGGAAGGTGACTGTTGGAGGGAAGGAGTTCCAGTCCGACTTCTGCTATTTGGCGCAAGGTACTTAAAAATTGACCACTTTTTTTAAAGATTTATTTTTTATATGCTCCAGTTAGATTAGTATTAATTAATTGATACTCCTTTTTGTGAATTGTTGGAAAGGATCCTGCAGGAAGAATGTGACGGAACTGATGCCAATGACGAACGCGGAAAAAGAGAGGATTCCAAGCCATTACGGATACGGGGAGAATGATGAGGAATGCGCCAAAAATGTTTGCGTCTTTCTGGGTGGGGACGGGGAGCAGTGCACGATCGAGAACACTGGGAAGACGGGCCACGATCTGGATCCGGATGCGACCGAGAGACCTGCGACGACGACAACGCAACGTTACACTGCCGGGGGACCTGGATGGCGTGACGTTGGCGCAGCCGGCGATTTGCGGGGAAGCAAGATGGTCACAGGATTTGGTTTTACAAGCAGCCTCCTCCTAATTACGATGATAAGCTTTGTTGAAATATAAAACTCTCTTATTTTAAAGTCAAGCCTTCTTATCTGAACATTTATATGTATAGTGATTGATTTAAAATCACAATAATATTTTATCGTAAATATATACTCATGCAATCTTGTGATGAATTTTGATGTATGCAAATAAAATATGATGTTAAGCGTATCAGGTCACATGTCTCAATATCTCCACTAATTAATTACACTTGTAAAGCTTAACGTCTATTTAGTAATTACGTTGAAGTGCTCAGAACGTTGTTACTTTAAAAGCATCGGTTATCATTTAAAGTAATTGACGTGCTCAAAAAAATGAAATTTAGCTTTAAAAAACAACTCACCTGTCTCAGAGTTCCCCACATCACATATTTCAAGTTATCGATCATCGACTCTATTATTAATGCTGTTAAGTAAACAGGTCATTGAGGTCATCCTTATCTGTCCGTTTAGTTTCTAGTGCACGAATGCCTACTAATAGTTAGTTAATGGTATTCAGCTTGACCGGATTGGGATTAGCTAACCCGAGATTAAACATTCCAATCGTGTTTTCTCCAATTAATTTGCAATTTCGTGGCGTGTTTTGACGTCGCTTTGGAATTTCACCGTGGTTTTTTCAGGGACTCACTCAAGCTGCGTGTTTGTTTTTTGTTTTCTTCTTTTCGCTTCAATTCCAGCGCACCCGGTCGTTGGACAGTTGGATGTGCGTGCGCTGATTATTTCGTCAAGAAATGCTGAAGCATTCAGTTAATTAATATGGTAATTACTGGCCAATTTCCAGGTTTGTTCCGTGCGACTTGCCATAAAGGTCTTTGCTTTCGAGTGGAAGAGAGAGAGAAGCGTAAATTGTTAATTAAGGTGAGTTAAATTGGAACGTATAATTAAATTGTGATCATTGATTTTTTACCACTCGCAGTGTGTTTTGTTGATTAAAATGTGCGCAGAGTTAGTGATCATTTGATGTTCAGTGGAAGGCGAGTTGAAGTTGTAATTATTGATTATTAATTATAATGATTTTTATTGTCGTTTGAATTTCAGTGTCGTATTAAATAGCAGCGGTATCTTGGAACATCGTCCTTTTGTAACGGAAGTTAAGGATGGACGTTCGATCAAATGTCTTGGAGGCGTCGTCATCCCAAATGCTGACGCGGCAGCAGAGGAACAGGGCGGTGGATGCTGTCATCTTCCGCGTCTTGGATAATCCTTCCGTAAGCTCAAACATGACAATAGTTTTATCATATTAATCATTAATTGCAGGGTTTAAGTTGACAATTTAACTGTCTGTTATTTTGGTGTTGACTGTTCCAGTTGCGGGAGGAGGTACTCAAACACGTAATCTTAGGAGAGGGCCGGGTGGACCGGAAATCCGCCTGCACTCTCCGCCTGGTCGGTAAAAGTTGGAACGACAGCGTCGTCAGGATCCTGCGGCAGGCCCACAAACACCTCTTTCAACATATAGTTAGTAGTGAAACGGATCGCTTCGTATCAACGTTTGCTACTTCGACTACGGTCATGGGCTCTGTACCTCCACTAGCTATCCGCAATTATGGGGACGTCAGTTGGCCGCAAAATCTGGAAAGCTTTTCAAACTGTTTGACTCGCTGTGGAGATGGGTTGATCCAGCTGGGGGATGACAGAGATCGGACGTCCCTTTAAAACTGGACTACTCCGAAACTAGTCGCTCCCTTTTCTCCACAAACTCCGAACTGAGGTTGAGCTAAATGATTTGTTCAATCTGCGTCAAGAGAACGGTCAAGTTGAGACTGACGACGACAACCTGGCCACATGTCTGATTAAATCTGTGTTGAGCAACGCCGCAGCTTTGACTGAGCTCAGTTTGATAATCCATTCTCTTTGGCAAGTTCCTCCAGAAAGATCCTTCTTTACTGCTTTCCAATCTGTCGTCCTTCCGCCCACCATCACCAAAATAACGATAACCACCAAGAGGGTGACGCCCCAGGTTCTGGAACTTTTGGCAAGGAGTCCACTTCCGAACCTTAAGTGCTTAACCATTTATTTGGACTCACTGCTTTCGGACGGACTACTCTTCCGGGTTCTGGATAACTGTCGAAAGTGGCTGAAAACTCTTGAAATTGAAACATGTGGTTATGTTGTTGCCGCTACTTGACCCGCTTTCCCGTAATGGAGCAATTACAAGAGATTTCCATCGATGGAGTAGCTGTCCAGCCCCAACTTGAACGTGACGAATCTCTGGAAAAGTGCTTTCCAAATCTGACCACTATGCGTCTCCTCCGACAAAGTGATCACGTGCTTCAAGCGTGGGCGGGATCCTCGCAAATTCCTGGCGTCACCAGTGTCAAGCTGTTTCTGATGCTCGATTCCATAGCCAGTTTGACAATGGGAGCAGTGCAGCTCGTCAACCTTGCCTTTCCAAATTTGGCAAAGTTGGAGATATTCATGAACTCCGGTGACTCGAGTGGACTGGAATACATTTTCCGAGAAATGAGGCAGTTGACGGATTTGGCCATCAATGTGGACTTGAAAGGGGAAGAGGCGACTATTCCTGACACTTGGGATTCGATTCTGACAGGAGTGCCGGTGGAGGTCGTCGCTGCATTCAGGGCTGACCCCGACTTTTGGGAGAAGAATGAACTGGAAGAGGAAGGGATTGTATCCATTAGGAATCTGTCAGGTATGGCAATGACACCTTTATCTGCTTTTAATTTAGTTGTTTGTTTTTGTGATCAATTGGAATACATTTCAAATTCTTATTAATTATATCTGGTTTTTTTAAACACAAAAACAGAACTAAAGCGGTTTTCATTCGCGTTCTACCATCGCTTTTCTAACGGCGCTACTGAGCCCGTGGGTGCCTCGTATGGATTTCTCCTCATGCGTCTCTCCGTTTCCGACTTTCTTTTCTACTACGCCCTGCTTAGGATCCCAAAGCTGATGGAACTCCATCTCCAACGCGCGTGCATATACAATGTGAGACAATTTAACGCATCCGTTTCTAATTAATTGTGTCCCGACACAGTTTCGTGATTTTTTTATTAATTGGCGAATGTTTTTATGATGATTTCCGCAGGTGTCTCAGGAAACGATTGAAACGTGGACAAATGACGGCCGCTCGTTAACTTTTGATTAACTCCTTACTTTTTTGCATTTGAATTCATCAGTGGCTTGACTTGCTGAAAACGTTAATATTTATTGATTTATTTATATTGATATTTTGTGTTAAAAAATTAACCGCCAAACTTTCAGAATTAATTAATTAACAGATGTAATTTCATGTGAACTTGATTTGCACTTTTTACGGAAAGGCAATTAAATTTTTGGGGCACTGTGACATTAAAATGTTTGGCATGTAAAATGTAGCTTACTAATTACAGATGCGTTTTTGAGAGTTCAAATGAGTTAAAACATTATTTTCCCGCTATCCTTTTTAAGTGTCGCAATTTTGTATTTAGCTGAAGACTCTTAACAAAAGCTTCAATTTCCCTTTATCGAAATTAGGTAGTTCCTGTTTGAAAATCTGTTTTGATTACACTTTCCAACGAGTAAAAATTGAAAGAATCTTTGAAAAATCTGTCATTATAACTAACAAGCCGAATCCACTGAATAAAATGAGGGAATGAAATTTTTTTAAGTTTAAATGATAGCAAAATGTATGTAATTAATATGTATGTATAGTCAGAAAAAGTTAGTAAATGACCGTATATTCGTAAATATTTTGCATTTTCCTAAACCGATTTTTCACACTAAACTTTAGTTACATTCAAAACGAAGCAACTATAATCAGGCCCGTAGTTGACTGTGGTACGGCCTGGAGCGGCATTAAATGTACGGCCCTCCCTTCTACAGTGCATTTCTTACTATGGCCGATGACGCTGCCAACTTTCTATTGGTTTAAAATTAGCCATATTGAAATATATTTTGAAGATTATTTGTCTTCCAAAAGTTTTGTAAACATCTTAATTGAAATGCAATGCTTCCCAAAATTCATCATTGAATTAACTGATTTTATTCGATTCAAAAATAAATCTAGTTATTTCAATTGCTCAGCGGCATAACACTAATTAAACTGCTCTTATTCCTGCATTTCTAGAACTTTTCATACATATCGGCCAGGCCAACGTATTAGCAGATCTGTACTCATATTCTTTTCAACTGTTACTTGAATCTAAAAATGGACGTTGAGCTCAACGAAACCAGTAGTAAATTTTATTCCAGGAATTCAAATTGTGTTTAATTATTGTTTGGTAATAATTATTGTGGAAAATGCAAGCTCTAGAAAGATGTTACCATTTATCACACATTTTACATACTGGCCTCACTGATTTACATTGAGAATGGGAGCTAAAGCTTTAATTAGATTGGTACGGACTTTTCGGAACAATAAAGTTCAATAATTTTGGCCGGCATACTTACTCGCATTAGTAATTAATCATTAGCATGGCATTAAACAAACTTCATAATACTCACAAATGTACCGGATGTCGAAGATAAGATGATTGGCTACATGGATTGTAATCAAATTTCAATATGACTCTATTTCATCCATTTCTGTATAATTTGTGGACCATTTGATTTTTAACAATTAATTAAAGTCCATTACGCACTGCTTAGCACAATAAATGAAATCATATTTTTATTATTAACGAACGATATTCCACTGATACCCTATTGAAGCAATTTACATCAAGAATTATGGAGACGTAAAAGAGGAAAAGTAAATTTATGATGATAGTTACTGGTACTTAGTACGTGGTGATATGAGTTTGAGTTTATCACGCGAGATTCCGGGCACATTCTGGCCAGGGACTAACAAATAAAAATTACGACTTAGCATTAAAAGAATGGCGAGTTCTATCTGAAGTCTGCTAACCACTATGACGCCGACAATCGTAGGTGGGGGAATCTTTAGAAGGAAGTTAGAAGTTATCCCAATAGCTAGCGTAAAGTAATTTGTTTCCAAAATTATCGACTTCAGCAAACAAATGGAATCGTAAAATATTGTATTAAAAGGAGTGTTCACATTCATCGTTCCGTTTCAATACATAGAGAAGAATTGCTTCGACATGACTAAGGATTAGTCAATAACTTGTTTCGTTTGTATAAAAATTACGACACATAGATCCAGTAGTGAACTAATAAAGCTGAACATTAAATGATGTCTGTTTTGATCCTAAGAACCATTGGATTAATGGAATTTGCTTAATAATCCGTGTGTACATATTAGACGCCACGTAGTAGTTTCCCTTTACTTGGAAAACCTTAAACTTTAACAGGTTACTAATCGCTTTCGGATGTTTCTGTAGAATACAAAGTGGTTGTCGGGGCAACACCTACTCGTGTAACTGTTCAAGACAGAACTGTTGGCAGCGGTTCATACACTTCAGAATAGATATTGAAGTATGTTGTCATTTATCATTCATGTATCGGATGCACCCGTTCTCAGTCATTAGATTTTTATATTTAAAAGAAAGAATGAATGCATATTGGAATATGATACAATCATTATGATCCCATTTAATTAAATAATAATGGCGGATAACGATTCAAATAGCAATAAAGTATGAACGAAATATTGAACTAATATTCATGGAATTATTACTAAGGAAACTTTTCGTTCCCATATTTAATACAGCCGGCAGGAGAGCGCAAACGTGGAATCATGTTGTTCACAAATATTTTACAAAAATCTCGTTTTAACTGAAACAGAAGCCAGATGCACGTAACACTCAATTTCCTGCGACATTTTGTAAACATCCGTACGAAAACTTTCCAATTTCCAGAGAAATTTGGCAAAGCTTGTCGAGGTGGCAAAAAAGTAGCACTCCTGAGATGTACCAACTGCTGTAACAAAACTTTTTTAAAGTCTAGTATATACATAGCATAAGTCCGTGATCAATTAAATCCGCCCAATACCATCCGATCCGATCCGATTATTTTGAACCTTTACAGGATATATCGCACCATGCCTCGAACTTTCATTGATCGGCGTTACATAAATGCTACGTAAACGACCAATTGATGACGAGGATATTCTCTAAAACCACCATTATATTTCAACGGTTTGCAGCTAATATATTTTAATGGAAATACCAATTACAAATTGGCCGGACTATTCCGGCTGTGATTGAAAATATAGGATTTTGATTTTGAGAGATTTTCGGCCAGGGTACGGCCTTATGGAGCGGACGGCCTGGAGCCGTCGCTCCACCTCGCTCCACCGTAGCTACGGCCCTGACTATAATTAATCATAATTATAATACATGCCGTGTTCGTATCAATTCTGGTGTCTGGACTTTCTGTGTATGGTGCATTCTGAGATAACTTACTTGGATATTAATTTTAATTTCTTCGCACAGTGCTCGTTTCTACTTCTACGTCATAGGTAAAAGTTGGTAAAGGAGCGTTAACTATTAAGCTATTAAATTAAAATTCGGATGCCGATTATTGTGACGAACTCAGATTGTTGGTGTGGTTTCCACGTCGCCTTTCCGGGTTCCGGGTCTCTGTTTTTCCTTTTCTCTTTGCTTCCATTCAACATGTTTTTCTCCTCGCAGCAACCAGCGCAGTGTGATTGTGATTGACTTCAGTCGCTTCAGTTTAATTAGTGATTAAAGTGAGATAAAGGCCAAAGTTGAAGACTTTTTCTTTGTAAAGAGCAAGTATTTACTTCTGAATTAAAAATCTAAATAGCCATTATATCGGAGTCTGTAGTTTCCTGCCGTTTTTTGGTCTTGGATCAAGTTTGAGAGAAATGTTAAAGTTTTTAGTGTAAACAGTTAAAGGTGAGGGTGAGTGTGCGAGGCATTCAGGGTGAAAGTGAAACTTTTAATTAATTAATTTAATAATTAATGATCTTCCATTTTAACTACGTACATTCATTTTATTACATTGTTAAAGTTGGTGGTGGTATAAAACGCTAATAGAAATTGTTGTCATTTTGATTTCAGTGAGAACGCGCGGTCATCTGTGGACTTCCCTTGCATTTACGGTGACAATAAGGGATGGACGCCAAATCAAATGCCGCAGAGGCGTCATCATCAAAAGCTTCAACGCTGCCGCTGAGGACGAGGTGGTCGCCGCGTCTGCTGCGGGAGCGGGAGGTGAATGCTCTCGTGTTCCAAGTCTTGGATAACCCTTCCGTAAGTATGACTATTAAATTGTCTTAACAATCAGTATTCTACACGATTTATGATACTATCCTGTTTGTTGATTATTCTAGCTCCGGGAGGAGATTCTCAAGCACTCAATCTTTGGAAAAGATGGACTGGACCGGAAAGCCGCGTGCACTCTCCGCCTGGTCGACAAAAGCTGGAACGAGAGCGTTGTCAAGATCCTGCGGAAGGCCCATCAGCCTCTCTTCAAACTTGGTGACCGTTCTGTGGAAGTGATGGATCGCTGCGTTGAGACCTTTGCCCACTCCATTGCACTAGGATCTGTGGTGCCCCCATTGACTCTTTCGCGACCTGCCGACCTCCAGAATCCTGAGAATCTGAAAATCTTCTCCAACTGCTTGACTCGCTGTGGGGCTGGTGTGAGCCGAGTTGGGTTTATGGTTACTGAGAATGGACACTCGTTCGAAACTCGACTGCCAAACTGGACACTCCCACATCTCCATACTCTTGCCATCCACCTTGTCCTGGATTTGACTGACCATCACGCTGAACGACAAGAAGAAGGTGCCGTTGAGCAAGATGCCATGTTGTCTACAAGTCTGATTACATCTATCTTGGGTAACGCCGCAGCCTTGGAGGAGATGACTTTGTCGATAGGTTCCAGGGTTCGAGTTGGTCCTCCCCAGAGTTACAAGTTGCCTCTTTTTGACTCTCTGGTGCTTCCCCCCAGCCTCGCCATAATACGGATGCTCACCACAGGAAGGAGTCAAACTACTCAAAGCCTGGAAAAGCTGGCAACGAGTCCACTTCCGCACTTGATCTCGTTGATCTTGCGGGTGGTCACTGATTTATTTCCGGATGGATTGCTGTTTCGGGTTCTGGATAACTGCCGAAGGTCGCTGAAAACTTTCATAGTTGCCGGATATACTTATGATGGGACACCGGGAACCTTTCATGCTACTCGGTTTCCGTTAATGGAGCAGCTTCAGGAGCTTTCCATCACTGGAGTTAATGTCGAGCCCGATGCCGGACGTAATTTTCTGGAGAAACTCCTTCCGAAGCTGCGCACTTTTCGCCTAATACGACAATCTGTTGACATTTTTCAAAAGTGGACGGGTGCTGTAAAATTTACTCATGTCATCAGTTTGGAGCTGCGTCTGAGTCAAAATTGGAAAGTTGCCTTGAACATGGAAACAATGAAGCGTGTCAAGTTTGTCTTCCCCAACTTGCGCAAGTTGGAGGTGACCCTGTCCAGTGAGGATTTCGCGGGCCTGCGCTACATTTTCAGGGAAATGATGCAGTTGACGGAGTTGGCAGTCAACGTGGATTGCGTCATTGCGGAGAATTCCTCTGACATTTGGGATTCTCTGCTCACCGGAGTTCCAGTGAAGATTATTGCTAGGTCTAAGGTTGACCCAAGGTTTTGGGAGAAGAATAATCTGGTAGACCCAGATCGTGCCTCAATTAAGAATCTGTCAGGTAGGGTAACTTTTGAAAAACTTACTAAAGCCGTTATGCGTGGTAACACAAGCTGCTTAATTAATTAATTATTACTCGACATATGCATTTCGTTTCACAGAACTGAAGAGGTTTTCACTGAAGCGCTGCTACGTGAGTCATCGCAGTAACTTTGACGTTGGCCCAGATGGAGAGCACCTGGAAATGTCTCCTTCCATTTCCGACTTCACTTTTAACTGCGCTCTGCTCAAGATGCCGAAAATTAAAGAGGTCTACTTGGAAAGCGAATCAACACACGATGTGAGACATTTTGACTTAAATTTTTTAATTTCTATTTTATTTTAGTTTCTTCTGTCATCATGCTTAAAAACACATTTTACTTGGATGTTTTGTGTGTGTTGCGCAGGTGTCTGACGAAATGAAGGCAAGGTGGAGAAACGACGGGCGCTTCTTAACGTTTCATCAAATCGTCAACATTTGATCAGAGGACGCATCAGTGAACTGGTTGAGAAAAGAGTAGCTTTAATTTACAAGCAATTATCATTTTTTTAGCCCTGTATTTTCTGTTAACTTTTTATTTTGTTCACTTAAAAATTCATGTCGACTTGATTTTGCACTTGCACAACGGAAATTTTAACTGTTGGGGTACTGTGACACAAAATGTTGGTCTGTCCATTTGTAATTGGTTTAATAATTATAGAAACAAAAGTGTGAATTAAGGTTTTGTAAACCCTGTCTCTACGATTATAGTTTAGTTTTGTCATTAATTTCTGGCCTTAATTGTTAGTACTTTAAAAAATTATTATATAATTTGCTTTTGCTGGTGGTGTTAATAGTGTCGACAAAATAAAAAATCAAATGAATAGGTTTATGGAAAGCTGCATCTGAATCGTTCGTGTAAATAGTTTTGCGTATAGTACCAATTATTGTTAGTTTAATCTTCACAATTACGTATTTTAGCTTGTTGCAAGCTCAATATAGCAATTAGTTTGCATTTATTCAGCATTTCATGATTCCTTGCGTCGAGAAATGTTTACTAAAAAATGTAAAAAGTAAAGTTGCACACCATTTAATTATAGATAGCATAACATCAACCCCAAGCCTAGCGCAAAATTATAATAGTGTGATCTTCTTAGTCATATAATACCGATCCGATATTTTCTTCTGGAAAAAATTTGTCAGCTCATTAGTTTCATTTGCTTTTTTTAAATCTTTTTGCATCGAAAAACACTGTTCCAAGGATAAGTAGAAAATAATCGGCACTCAAAAGTTATAGTATTCGAAACTGAAACTTTTACACGAAAGACGAAACTTTTTCTTGATAAAAGTGGACAATTATTTGACTTTGTCCCAACTGAAAGAAGTTTGCGTAAAAATGAATTTGGACGGGATAATTTGTCGGGGACGTGGACGGGGTCGCGTTACTCATGTCATTGAAGCCGCAAGGGAACGACAGGTTCGGCCAGTTGAAGATCGAAATCGTAAGGATGGCTTCGTGTTCGGAAATTTGCGGGCCAGTCGACCTAGAACCATTATGGCTCTGTCCAAGAACAAGTTTCTGAGGGTGAGCAGGAGGAACCGGAAGTACGAATCGATATGTCTGTAGCTGGTGAGATGTTTACTGACGATGAGGGAGGAAAAGTGATCCCCCGGCGGTGGAGAACCTACGACATTTGGCGGAAGTGAAAATGGAGGAGGAGGTAGGACCTCAAAGGGTCCAAGTCAAGGTAATTAAGGCAGAGCATGTAAGTAATATATTTTATTACGTAAAGCATGCCCTCATTTCCATTTGAATATTAAACCAATTTTATTTTGTAATTTTCAGTGCGTCTCTCCCGAACGGTCTGCTTGCTGCCATTGTTGAGGTAGCCGGGAAGAAAGTTCCAGGTGCGAGGTCATGAAACGTTTTGGAGATATTCGTCCCGTTAGAGTTGTGGGATCCTTTGGACTACTTCTTCTTCGTGATTGACGAGAAGGACGCGTCTTCTGCGATTCAAAAGGAGATTGAGGTCCTCTATCGCGAGTTCCAAGCGGAAATAAACAAGTCGGAATGGACCAATATCATTGGAAAAATTGTAAATTTTCTATAAAATTTATTATTATATATTGCGAATATTGGCTTCCGTCGGCTGGAAAATGATTGAGAAAGGTTGTGCTGCAAAAGCCTGATTTGCATTAATTTGCAAGATTTACATTTGAATATCTCTTAATTAGTTGAATGCCCGCTAAGTAGACGGGTCAATGAGGTCAACTTTAATTGAACTTTCTGGTCCACAAATGCCTTCTACTAATATTTAGTTTTAAAACATGTAAATAATTGCATAATAATACACTTCAGTTATGTATTTGCAATTCGATGAATGTGCACCCTTTTCTCATGCGCGAATAAAATTACGTAAAAGTCAACCTTATGCAGTGAGGTTTAGTGTTAGTGTGTGAGAGATGAATACACATAAATGTTGATACATATTCTCAAGTTCTATTAAAAGTGATTTAATCGTATTCGCTTATTTCGTCAGATTTGTTGTTTCTGAAACATAAAATAAAGTTACCTATGTTGCTACTTCATCTGTTGCCAGATGTCATAAAATCGGTAATTGTTTGCCCTTTTCTTCCGACTGGGATTGAGAAAAACGCAAATAATTAATTAAGGTAAGTTAAATGCCAAATACAGGGGAGATACTACTACAGTGGATTAATTACTTTCTGATCATTGATTAATTGGTTTTGACCGGTTCGCAGAGCGTTGTTGATTAAAATGTTCTTAAAGTTAGTCGTTTAATGTTCTGTGCAAATCCAGTTGTAATTACTATTACCATTTTAATTGTAGTTTCGTAGATCCAACGTCATGGATGTGCCCTCGGCGGAAGCTTTGGCGCAGCAGCAGAGGGAGCGGGTGGTGAACGCTGTCGTATTTCAAGTCCTGGACAATCCTTCCGTAAGACCGGGCACAATATATTTAGACATATTAAAGTTTCCTTTAACTTGACGTAACTGAAAATAATATATTGATGTTATCTGTTGCAGCTGCGGGAGGAGATTCTCAAATACGTCATCCTTGGAAAGGACAAAGTTGACCAGAAAGCTACCTGCACTCTCCGCCTGGTCGACACCAGCTGGAACGAGAGCGTCGTCAGGATCCTGTGGAAGGCCCACGAGCATCTCTTTCAACTGGGTTGTGACAAAAGTGAAGAAGCGGTGGATCGCTTCGTTTCAACGTTCTCTGCGTCGACTTGTATGCCGCCACTGGCTATCTTCGGTTCGGGGGACTTCAGTCAGTCAGAATATCTTCAAAATTTCTTGACCTGCTTGAGTCGATGCGGAAGTGGACTGATCCAATTAGGATTTATATTGACAGAGAAGGGGCGTCCCTTCCAAAAATCACTGCTTCCAGCAAACTTGTCGCTCCCACGTCTCCACAAACTGTTCATCCTCCTTGCCCAGGATTTGGGTGACGAACAGTCTCAAGAACAGGAGGAACGTGCCGTTGAGGATGGCGACATTCTGTCTACATGTCTGATTAAGTCTGTTTTGGGCAGCGCCACAGCTTTGGAGGAAATTGAGTTGGTGTTTCACACTCATTCTCCAGTTGCTGCCGAAAGATCCAAGGTTACTCTTCTTGACTCTGTCATCCTTCCCACGAGCATCACCAAAATAGAAATATCCATTGACCACGAGGAAAAGACCAAATACCTTGAAATTCTTGCCCGGAGTCGACTTCCGAATTTGACCTGGTTGACCGTGAATGTGCATGAGGGTCTTTCGGTTGGGCTGCTTCTTCGGATTCTGGAAAACTGCCGAAACTCGCTAAAAACTTTTCTACTACGCGGATATTCTTTTGATCGACAACTGGGAGCCCATCTCGCTACTCGCTTTCCGGTAATGGATCAATTAGTGAAGCTTTCCATCATTGGAGTAAGTGTCGAGCCCGAACTTGGACATGGAGAATCTTTGGACAAATACTTTCCAAAGTTGGCCAATTTGCGGCTCTTCCGACAAAGCATTGACGTGTTTCAAAAGTGGGCGGGATCTTGCCCAGTTCCTGGCGTCACCAGTGTAGGCCTGGGTCTTTGCCAAAATTCGGAAGCTCGTTTGAATCGGGAAACAATGCAGCGCGTCCACTTTGTCTTTCCAAACTTGAGCAAGTTGGATGTGACCATGTCCAGCGAGGACTGGAGTGGACTCCAGTACATCTTCATGGAAATGAGGCATTTGACAGAGTTGGCAATCTACGTGGAATGCAACATGGAGGAGAATAATTGCCCGGACAGGTGGGATTCCCTTCTTACCGGAATTCCAGTGGAGACTATTGCCAGGTCCAGAGGTGAGGCGGACTTTTGGGAGAAGAATGATCTTGAAGATGAAAATCTTGCGTCGATTAAAAATTTGACAGGTATGACAATTTATACACTTGGATACTTCCGGTAAATAAGTCAATTAATTGCTCATTTGCTTTAATTATCGGGACTTTGAAACAGAACTGAAGAAATGTTCATTGGAGTTCCGCCCTGACAAACCGAGTCCGCATGGGTATTACGTATGCTTCAATTCCCCTCTCCACCCCATGGCACCCTCCATCTCTGACTTCCTCTTTAATTGCGCCCTGCTGAAGATGCCGAAGTTGACAGAACTCGACTTGGAACGCAATACTTCATACAATGTGAGACACTTTTCTGCTCACTAACTAGTTGCAGTTCTTGTGTTCCGACAGTTTAGTTGTTTTTTTAAAATGTTTTTCTTTTTTGTTTGCCATCCGTAGGTGTCTCAGGAAATGACGGCAAAGTGGAGAAATGAGGGCCGCTCTTTAACAATGAATTAGCTCATCACAACGTTTTTATCAGATTTCGTCAGTCAAATTTTATTTGTATGTCGATTTTGTTTACAGCTTTTGGGAATGCAAGTTAATTATTGGGGTAGTTTGACACACAACTGTTAGTGATGCATAAATGAGTTGTGTTTGTGCGCGTGCTAGCGAAAATTAATTGTATGTAAGCTCAATTTTTAACTGTCATAATTTATCGTTAAGTTTTGCAATGAATTTCTTTTTAGCGAAGTTGTTAGTTTAATCCTGAGGGGAACTCGAAAATAGTTGTGTCAAGTTGTATACGTAGTTAACATAATGCCCTTATGCCGCCCTTGTCTAAAATGTTAACTTTAAAAAAAATAAAATGTTTCAACTAGCAGCTCAAATGTCTTATCTTTCCCCAATAATTATATCAAGATAACTAAACCTGGATTTAATAATGATGAAACTGATAACAAATATTAAATATCACAGCATCTCCACTGTGCTAATAATAATTAGTATTTTCGTACGGTTTCTTTTTGCCTTCAAAAATGGTTAATCTGTGAATATAATTGCACCTTTAATCTATAATAAGTATGATTTAACGATGTAATAATTTTTCCATTCATTTCCACTACATTCACAAGATAACCTCTTATCGTTATCATATCGATTCGTTGTAACGTGTGGTTAGTATTTTCAAGGGGCATCCTGAAACAACTCGCATTATTTTAGCTCTAGTCTCAAGTTGTAAATAAAATCATTATTGAAAATATTCGAGTCGAGTCGTGTTTCCTCCGTTTCCTATTTTGTGGCGCGGTCCGACGTCGCAATTCAAAATCTCGACGTAGTCGCTGCCATCCCACACAAGCTGCTCATTTGTTTTCTGTTTGCATTTGTGTGAATTCAAGTGCAAATGCGTGTCGGTCATATACCCCTTGCGTGTCGGTGGATTGTCATCAGAAAAAGTGTCATTTTCTGAAGCACAAAACTAATTAACTCGCTAATTACTCTAACCATTTCCAAGTAGGTTGTGTGTCAGAGATCATCAACGTGGTTGTCTTTGCGTTCGACTTGGATCAAGTGTCAAGGGAAAGGTAAATTGTTAGTTAGGGTGAGTTTTAATGAAGCGTTTAATTAAATTTTTGATTATAGATTTTTACCACTTACAGTTTGAGTTGTTGACTGAAAAAATGTGCCCAGAGAATTATTATTATCGTTTTAATTCCAGTGCTTCATTGAACATCACAACGTTGTATATAGACTTATCTTCCTTTTACGACGTCCCGGACGGAAGTTAAGGATGGACAATACAGCAAGTGTCGTGGAGGCGTCCTCATCCCAAATGGTGACGCGGCAACAGAGGAAGAAGGCGGTGGATGGTGTCATGTTCCAAGTCTTGGACAATCCTTCCGTAAGCTCAAGCATGAAAATTAAATATTCTGGCCATTAAGTTTCAATTTGATTGTTTAAGTTGACATGATTAAATGGAATATTGGGGTCGATGTGTTCTAGTTGCGGGAGGAGATTCTCAAGCACGTCATCTTTGGAGCGGACAGCGTGGAGCGGAAAGCAGCCTGCACTCTCCGCCTGGTCGACAGAAGCTGGAACGAGAGCCTGGTCAGGATCCTGTGGAAGGCCCACGAGCATCTCTTCAAGCTTGGCGGTTGGCCTGGGGAAGCAGCGTTAGATTCGTTCGTTTCAACGTTTGGTGCGTCGGCTAAGGTCATGGGCTCCACGCCTCCACTTGCTATCCATGGTTTTGGTGACCTCTCTAACCCAGAAGATCTTGAAAGCTTCTTGAACTGTTTGAATCGCTGCGGAGATGCGTTGATCCAACTAGTATTCAAAATCACGGAGAATGGGCGTCCCTTCAACACTGCACTCCTAAACTGGTCGCTCCCTTTTCTCCACAGACTGAGCCTCATCGTCGAGCTAAATTTCAATTTCCGGGGACCAGGAGAAGCGCTTAAAAACAGAGATGCCCAAACCGGTCCCCAGGGGTCACCGGACACCTTTTTGAGGGAAGGAAAAAAGGGGACACCTTTGGGCATCGCGAAGCGATGCCCTAAGGTGTCAGCTAATTTTAGACGCCCTCAGGGCATGTAAGCCCATTGAAAGCTAATAGAAATGTTTGCATCTTGCATACGATATAAGTTATTGATTTTATTTCTCAAAATTTAATAAAAATTATGCGAATTTTGTCGAAAACTCTCACATTTTGGAAAATATGTTATGAATTTTCTAAAATGTTCTTCAATTTTTTGCAATTTTCTTCAATTTTTTACAACTTTCTTCAATTTTTTACAATTTTCTTCAATTTTTTACAACTTTCTTCAATTTTTTACAACTTTCTTCAATTTTTTACAACTTTCTTCAATTGTCTATAACTTTTTTGCAATTTTCTGTAACTGTGGTCAATTTTATCAGTTTGCAAGTTATCAACTGTTGTTTTGTCTGAAGTCTACTGAGAAAAGCATTGATGTGGTTAATTGCTATAATAATAATAACGCGACTTTGATGAGGGAAACTTTTCTGATCAATCGTATTTGCGTGTATGTAATCACGTGATACACATGTAAATATATAACTGAAAAGTTAAGTTTGGCCTAATGTTGAATTTTAAAAATAATTTGTGTTCACATTTACGATTATATGGGTGAGATAAACCGCGGCGACGGCTCGCGGAGCGAGCCGGCGCGGCAAATGGGGTCATAACTGGCTCGCGAAGCGAGCCAGATATGACACCTTTGGTGAACTTTGTCCCGGACACCTTTGGGGGCGACGGGGTTTGGGCAGCTATGCTTAAAAATGACGACAATCTGTCTACACGCCTGATTAAATCATTGTTGAGCAGCGCCACAGCTGTGAAGGAGATGAATTTTGTCATTTCTTCCCGTTCTCCAGCTCCTGCGGAACATTCCCAGTTTCTTGATTTTTGTGAGTCGCTGATCCTGCCCCCCAGGATCACTATACTCCGAATATACATTCCGAGAGGAACGACCCAGCAGCTGGAAATTCGTGCAAGGAGTCCACTTCCAAAGTTGGAGTCGTTGACTTTGTGTGCTCCCAGTGGATTATTGTCGGATGAATTACTGTTTTGCATTCTGGACAAGTGCCGAAAGTCGTTGAAAAAGTTTGTGTTTGATGGATATTCTTATAATGGGCAACAGGGAACCGTTCGTGTCACCAGTTTTCCGGTAATGGAGCAATTAATGGAACTTTCCATTGATAAAGCGAATGTCGAACCGGGATGGGATTCGTTGGGGAAATACTTTCCAAAGCTACGAACCTTTCGCTTCCTCCAAGAAGCTGTTGACTTGTTTCAAAAATGGACCGGATCTTTACCAATTCCTGGCGTCTCCGAACTGGAGCTCTTTCTCTGCCAAAATCTAAAAGCTAGGTTAAACATGGACACCATGCAGGCCGTCAACTTTGTCTTTCCAGACTTGCGCAAGTTGTCAGTGGGCCTGTCCAGTGAGGACTCCAGTGGGCTCGACTACATCTTCAGGAAAATGAGGCAATTGACTGATTTGGAAATCAATTTAGAATGCAACATGGAGCAGAGTAGCTCTGACTTTTGGGATTCTCTTCTCACTGGAGTGCCTGTGGAGGTCATTGCCAGGTCCAGGTCGGATCCGGAGTTTTGGGAGAAGAATGAACTGGAAGGCGACCACATTGCTTCAATCAAAAATCTGTCAGGTAGAATAATTTTGTGTGCTTAGGCTTAACCATAATACTTGACTACCTTCCATCAACGAATGAATAAGGCATTTTTATAATCATCTGGATTTTGTAATAGAGCTGAAGAAGTGTTCCTTGATGCTCCATCGTGCCCATGAGGGGGACTTTTACATTCTGGTCGGTGGGCAACGGCAACACCCCCCCCATTCCGCATCCCTCCATTTCTGACTTTGTCTTTAATTGCGCTCTGCTGAGGATACCGAAGCTGAGGGAACTTCAGGTGGCACGCATGTTTTCATACAATGTGAGATAATTTATTACAAGTTGCGATTCGCAACAGTGTTTATATTAATAACCATAATGTAGTTTAATTAAAGTTTATTTCTTCCCGTAATTTAATTGATTCGTGATTTTTTTGTTTTGGTTAATTTTCAAAGGTGTCTGATGAAATGGCAATAAAGTGGAGAAATGACGGCCGCTCCTTAACAATTTTTTAACTGCTCTCAACAGTCACAACAGTTTATTAGAATTCGTCAGTGAAACTTTAACTATATTATATATTACTTGTGGTTCACTTGTTCCGACAGTGTGGTTATTTTTGTATTAATTCGCTAATGCTTTATGTTGGTTTCTGAAGGTGTCTCAGGAAATGACTGCCACGTGGAGAAATGCCGGCCGCTCGCTAACTTTTCATTAATTAACCGATATTATTCCATGTCCGAGAAAATTTGTGTAAATATTTGATGTAATTAATTAAGTCTATAATCATAAATATCACCGACATTTCTCAGTTTTGAAATGCTACAATTAAATATTTTAGCATTTTGTTCCTACATCCTAGCTCACAAATAATGTCTATTTAATGCTTCCGTCTCTTAAAATGTGATAAGTTGATATTACGATCATCTATAATACTTGACTATATAACATTCTTTTAGATTAATATTTTTAAAGTAATCTTATCGTATGTAAAATTATCGTAAACACAATTGCAAACCTGGAATGGACAAAAGTTATGTGGCTCCTGTACCACAAGGTGTGGTCCACAACAATGACAATAGCGAAACTAATGTAAATAAATACAAGACATGGAATAGAAGTTTTGACGAAATACTACAAAAATTGCATAAACTAGATAATTATCTCTTATTGTTACCATATCCACGCATATCTCTCTTCTCGGTTCTTATTAACGTGCGGTTACTTTTTCTAGGGGCATCTTGAGACAACTCGGATTACCTAACTTTTCGGGTTTACACACATCTTTTCAATGCTCTATTAAATTCAAACAATTGTCTAGTTGTAAGTTTAAAATCATCAAAGTTGACCTTATAGTTTTAAGTGGACGAATGAAATCGAGTCAACTTCAGTCAAGATTCGATTAACATCTCGAGTCGTGTTTCCTCCGTTTTCCACGTTTCTGTGCCGTCGTACGACGTCACCGTTCATTATAATCTCAGCTTTTTTCATACACGTGGTCGTTTCTCACAAGATGCTCGTTTGTTTTCCTTTATCTGTTTGCATTTCCAATTTCCATCAGTCAATTGCAGTGGGTCAGATGAATGTTATGTCAGAAAATTAATTAAATTATTTAAATCGCTAATTACTCTAACCATTTCCTAGTTGCGCTGTGTGAGACGTTATAAATTGTGGTTGCCTCTGTGTTAGTTTCGACTGCGATTGAGAGAGAAACGTAAATTGTTAATTGTAAGTGAAGTGAGGCGAGTGATATGCTCAAAGGTGAGTTCTGTAGTGGAGCGTGTAATGTTTTTAATAATGAATGACCTTTCATTTTTACTAAAATGTGCCCGGAGCCAGTAATCGTTTAATCGTTTTATTATTATTATTATCGTTTGAATTCCAGTGTCCTGTAAAATATCAGCGTTATCTTCAATCTTCGGCGTCGGCATTGGAGCAGTTTCCCTTTACAACGGAAGTTTACGATGGAGGATAGATCAAATGCCGTGGAGGCTTTGACGCAGGAGCAGAGTGAACACGAGGTGGTTGCTTCCGTATTCCAAGTCTTGGATAATCCTTCCGTAAGATTAAGCACAATAAATGATAAAAATTAAATTGCACATTAAATTTTATTCTCATTAAGTGGACATGGACATAGTTTAAATCACATTGTGACGTTGTGGTTGATTGCTACAGCTGCGGGAGGAGATTCTCAAGCACGTCATCTTTGCAAAAAAGAAAAGGGTGGATCAGAAAGCCACGTGCACTCTCCGCCTGGTAGACAAAAGCTGGAACGAGAGCGTGGTCATGATCCTGTGGAAGGCCCACGTGCATCTCTTCAGACCTGGTGGGACGAGAGAATCGGTGGATGTGTTCGTGGAAACGTTTGGGTTCATCGGCTGAGGTCATGGGTTCTTCGTCTCCGCTGGCTATCCGCGATTTTGGTGACCTCAGTGAGCCACAAGATATGGAAAGCTTCTTGAACTGCTTGACTCGATGCGGAAGTGGATTGATCCAAGTAGCATTTACGATTGATGAGAATGGGCGTCTATTCTCAAATTCACCACCTCCAAGAAGCATGTCGCTCCCACGTCTCCACAAACTGGACATACTGCTTCATCCGGACTTTGGTGAGCATCAGTCGCAAGGACAAACGGTTATTGAGGATGGTGACATGGTGTCAACATGCCTGATAAAATCTGTGCTGAATAAAGCCACCGCTTTGGAGGTTATGTGTTTGATGATAGCTGCTCCTTCAGACGAGTCTCCGGAACGATCCCAGTTTAATGCTTTGGATTCGGTCATCCTTCCCGCTAGCCTCACTGATATGACCATAAGCCTCGTGCGTGGACCCACCCGGCACCTGGAAATACTTGCAAGGAGTTCACTTCCAAATTTGGCGTCATTGTACATGATGTCTTTGGTGGATGGACTATTTCCAGATGGATTACTGAACCGGATTTTGGATAACTGCCGAAAGTCATTGAAAAGTTTTCTACTGTATGGGAGAGCTGATAATGGACAACTGGGATCCTCTCACGTTACCTACTTCCCGGTAATGGAGGAATTAAAGTTGCTTGTTATCTATGGAATAAATGTGAAACCCGCCGAATATGGGCGTTATTCTCCGGAGAAGATCTTTCCAAAACTTGTCAGTTTGCATCTGCCCACACAAACTATTGCCATGTTTAAAAAGTGGGTGGGATCTTCCCCAGTTCCTGGAGTCACCTGTCTTACGCTGGCTCCGTGCCACAATTCGAAACCTAGTTTGAGCTTGGACGTAATGCAGCGCGTCAACTTTGTCTTTCCCAATTTGCGCAAGCTGACGGTGACCATGACCAGTGAGGAATCCGGAGGACTGGAGTACATTTTCAGGGAAATGAGGCAGTTGACTGATTTGGACATCAATGCTGACTGCTACAAGGATCAGAATGCTTCCCCTGACATCTGGGATTCCCTTCTCACCAGCGTTCCGGTGGAGGTCATCGCTACGTCAAAGGTAGACCCGGACCTTTGCAAAGAGAATGATCTGGAAGACGGAGATGGTCCTTCAATCAAAAATCTGTCAGGTATGAGGCTTTTTTGTGTGCTTGACTAACCCATGCTACTTGACTATACTTCCCATCAATTGACTGTTAATTATCTTTTATTATCCGGATTTTGTAACAGAACTGAAGAGGTTCACTTTGAAGATCTGCCGTCGCGGTGCAGATGGCTCATTAATTGGCGTGGATGAACATCTTCTCAGCTTCCCTTATCCCTCCATTTCGGACTTTGTCTTTAACTGTGCCCTTCTGAGGATGGCGAAACTTAAGGAGCTTCACTTCTACATTGGACGCAGATCTTCATGCAACGTGAGTCATTAAATAAGCTTTTACAGTTTGACAAACACTCAATCGAAGTAATCAGTTGGGGTAATGCAGGAATATATTTTTAATTTTTGTATTCGCGGGTGTCCGAGGAAATGACTGCCAAGTGGAGGAATGACGGGCGCTCGTTAACTTTTCATTAACTCCTCGCGGTTACATAGCAGTGACGTGTTTAGGCGAAGATTTATTATTATTGATTAATTATTTCTTTTGTGTTATTAGTGCTTAAAGAAGTTTCTTCCCAGCCAAACTTTAATTAAACAATTAATTATTTAACAACTAATATGATTTCATGGCGTCTTGATTTGCAGGTTTTTTACGGAAATTCAATTAACTACTGTGGCACTTTGACATAAAAATATGTTAGCCATGTAGATAGATTGTAATGTAGATTGAAAATAAATGTTTTATGTGTGCAAACGAAGTGTCAAAATTCATCCACCCGTTTGCTTAACCTTTAATTTTAGCTTTAGCTTTTTTGTTCTTACCTTAAACAAATAATAAATCTGTTTAATGATTCCTTGTCTCAAAAATGTTAGATTACAATTTTTCAGTAACAGCTTAAACCATTCTCACATTTCCCCACTTATTACGACAAGATAACTGAGATTTTCTCGATTTATATTCGTGTACATGTGTACGTCATAATTTATCCATTCATTTCAACCACATTCACAGGATAAGATCTTATCGCTACCATAATATACCCATGCATTTATGTGTGTCTCTTTTATCGATTCGTTTCAACAATGCATTATTTTTTTAAAGGGGCATCTTGAAACAACTTGGGTTATTTTATTTCTCACTTTTGCAAAGAACATTTTAATACATATTATGATTATAACTTTACATAAATGAGGACAATACTAAAACTGTTAAGTTCAAACGTGACCAAGTATAGATCTATACTTACTACCTATACGTGATCATGGTTCAAAAAGTTATTGAAAATTCGAGTTGTGTTTCCTTCACGCTCCACATTTTGTTCCACGTCGCCATTTATAATCTCGGCTTGGTCCCTCGACCAAACTGCTTGGTTGTTTTTGTTGTCGTTCTTCCGTTTGCGTTTGTATTCACGACGTGAATTTCACGTGCACTCGATCGGTTTTTAACTACCGGAAGCATGAAATGCTTGAAAGGTAGTTATAGCGATTGATCTGTTTGTCTGTCTGTCTGTCTGTAAACACTCTAACTTTCCTCCACGTTGACCGATTTGGCTCAAATTTGGCATAGGGATACCTTGGCCCAATGCCTTGTTTATTTATCTGCATTTATTGCTTGTTTTATTTATTTATGTACGCTTATTTATCTAGGTATTTACAGCAGTGATATAATTTTAATCCAGTTGACCATCCGCCCAATTTAATAGCAGTATATATTGCATTATTAAATTTTATATTTAAACCAGTAAACTTCTGAACACCTTGGCATCAGGCGCTTACGACAATGATACATGATGAAGTCTGATGCAACGGCTGCTTTTATAAATTGTCGTCGCAACACCAGAAGAACAGTCCGATGGTTTTTTTCTGTTTAAACGAATGCTTTTAAACTACAATGACAATAGCAATCCAATTGTACAGCATTTCTGTTTAATCATCTCGTGTCTCTAAAAATATTAACTTTATAAAAAATAAAATTGTGCTTCAGCACTCAACAGGTTGCCTGTCTCATAGTTCCCCAAATAATTTTTAATCAACAATGTAATGATATACCAACAGCCAAAGCTCAAGCTGAATGCATCTTTCTAATTTTCGGACTAAAAATTACGTGGTAAATTGGCAACTATTGTTAAATATCATCTTATGATTGCCAGTTCACCATTTAACCCTTAATCTCGAAAAATGTAACTTTGGAAACGTAACTATTTATTAAGCTAGTTAATAGCACATTCCAATACATAAGCGTAGACGACATTTGGAACTTTGAAAATAAATGTAAAAAGTAAAAAGAATGCAACATTTAATTGAATGAAATCTGCCGTTTCAAACGACACGATTCGAGTTGTCGAGAACTGAAACCGGATTCGTGTTGCTTGTCAAATATAAAAAACTTAAAATGTTTAATTGAAAAGTAGCTTTGCATTATGCATGCATAGGTATGTACTTCATTCTGACTGTACGCCCGGTGCTCCCAGGAATTCTGCCTGTGGTGGGTCCGCCAGGACCTTGAAGGTGTAAAATGTTAAAATTAAATGCCTTAGATCCCTTAGTAGTAGGGGTTATCGAAGTTCCATTTAATTTTTACCTCCCGCTGTGCGCTAATTATCCAGTGATTCTGGAGAACAATGGGACGGTATCCTCCCCCAATTTATTGGAATAAAAAGGGTGACTTTATAGGGACAAAGGGATGGCATATTCTGCACGTTAAGTGCACAATATGTGTGTTATTTTGTTAGCTAGCGAAGAAGAGAATGTTATTATGCTGCCATAAGTAAACGTTATTATTGCTGTATATTTTTACCAGCCTTTATCCTGGAGTTATTATTACTGTGTATTATAAGCAGACGGAAAGTGTGTGTTTTTGTAGTGCGTAAACGCACTATTGTCCAGCGAAGTACCCAAACATGCTGCTGGAAAAAGGGAAAGGCAGTAGGGGGTATCGGGATGAATGAGCGTAGTGCTCATTCCCATTTCATCATTCACAAAATGACATCTGTCATTTTTGCCGTCGATCGCCTCCGCCACCACCACCATAATAATGTACCAAGTGTACCATCATAATAATAATGTACATTTTACAGTGTCTCCATATACATATATGCAGGGAAGGTTTATAGGGATATATGCATATATTATGCATTTTATAGAAAGTTTACTGCTGACCATCAGCATCAAACTTTGTCATACAGAGACGCAGGTATATAGGGAAAAACGTATTGTTATTACTGATTAAAGGTTCTAGTAGATATACATGTATTTTTTATTCACGTACTAATATGGTATGTACGTAGGTACATGGTGATTTTTACAGAGTTTTGATTGCCACCACCGTCATAATAATAATGTACCAAGTGTACATATATACAGGGAAAGTTTATAGGGATATATGCATACTTATAATAATGTTATGCATTTACTAGTATTAATGTTATCATGATACCACATTATAATGCAATGTTGTTAAAGATAAATGGGTTACTAGTTAATGAAGTATAGTTAGTTAATTATGAAAATAGTTAACAAAATCGGGATAGGTATCATCATCATCATATATGATTGTGTGTAGTGTATTCAGGTATGCTGAATCATAGTATATCTGTATTTTTTACAGAATAAAGTAATTATTACAGCAATTAGTTAATTGCTCCAATAATTATGTTCATGTATTAGTAGTATATACATTTTTCGACTATGCTGAAACATTACTTTCTTCGTATTATGTAGGGATATATGAATACTTATAATAAGGCATTCGCACCCGCATTTTATTCAGTCCTTTTTTCTCTCTCTCTGATGCATCATTAAATTGTATACCTATATAAAACACTAAACTTGTTCTGCCCAAAGGAATTCAGGTTAAAGAAAGACAATTTATAGGAATCGCTATACAAAATCGTTTCCTTCGAGAATTGAATAAATATTAACATATCTTGCTCCTGTTGGTTTATCCGTCCTATACTCTAAAAGCGCAAAAAAAACAAGTTTTTTACTTGTATATTATATTGGTTTATATCAGTATGGCGGTACTGCAAAGTAAATATGAATTTAAATTAATCTTAGGTAAATGTTATTCAATCGATGAAACCTACTTTGTTCATTTTCTTTTCCATTTTTATTTCTTATTACCTCTTAAAGGCATATATAATCCAATCTTTTTATTAACTGAATGCAATATAAATTATAAAATGACGTTTAATCGGCAAGCTATTCGTTTTGAGTCAATTTAATGTATTTATGTAGCTCAATGGCTATAGCAAAAGAACAAAGTAAGTTTCATCGGTTGAATACCGTTACGTAAGATTAATTTAAATTCATATTTGCTTAGTTAGCCGGACCACCTTACTGATATAAATCAATAAACAAGTAAAAAAACTTGCGTTTTTTACAGTATACGACCGAAAATCCAACCGACGCAGCAGGAAGTCATTTTCAATATATTCCAAAGTAGTTTTAATTTGGAATTCTATCCTATCACATTTTTACAAATCAATATATTCATAATGAAACTGCGTAATGCCATAACGGGAAACTTCTTCCGCATTGCCACTTTAATTTCAGCAAGCGTTCCCTTCACATTCAAGAATAATGATACGCTAGCGCGCTGGAAACATTTTCCTAGAATTACCCATTAAAATGACAACGCAACTGCAGCTGCACGCTTTCCAATGGTGTAACGACGTTTACACAAAACTGATCTACCGTCACGCCGTATCCATCAGCATCTACGAGTCAAAATGTACACTGGAGCGGAATTGGCGCAAAAGGTTTCCATTTTTTCTCTCATTCCTTGCATTTTTCATCTATATCGCATGCGCTGGCTTCAACTGTCTGGAGTACATTCTTAACGAATCAAACGCCTTGCCTTTCCCGGAAGTTATACATGCTTTTAACATGTTTTGTCTCTCCGCGTTCGCCATTGCTGCGAATGTGATTATGGTGATATATGGAGACGCCATGTTTGACGGATTCATTACCAACTTGCTTCCATTTCATACAAGAATTAGAGGCACAACTCGAAACGATATACCTGTCATGTCATCGATGCAACTTTTTTGTCAAGGTATCAGATAAATATTTAGCGACGACGACATCAACTTATAAACCGATATTACAAACTAATTATATTTATAATTTACAGAATTGTTTAAGGCGTTCACTCAGGATTCTACAGCGGACACTATCGGTCTTTTGATGCATGTCATTGTAGCACTTCCACTGGTAACCGGGACGACGAGTTGGATCAACATCGTCAAACAAAAGGATCCCATGTTCTACGCACTAAACAAAATATTTCCGACGACGCCACATTCGTCAGGTGAAATTGCTAAAATTCTTTTGAGGATCGTGGTCGTCGACTGGACTGCGATAGAATGCAGCCGGACTGTGACTCTTGTTGTTCTCTCTCTCATGATATCTTGCAAAACCATCACAAAATGTATCGAGAGGGTTGCAGATATGCTTCCAAACAGGAACGCGGTCCTAACATATATTGAGCTGAGATGCATTTGTCAAATTGGGATGATTGCAATGAGGTATGTTCTGGGACTAATTATGGGACTAGGGTTTACTGTGTCTGTTATCGGTACGTGGGTAATAGTTTCCGGTCACCGTATATTCCCACCACTTCTCTACGCAGTACTTTCATTAATAACCATTGACGCGTATCCTGTTATGGGTGCAATGTTTCCGCTTTTCACTCGCTGCTACAGAGACAGTAAGGAATTACTGAGAGCGAGATGGGCGGGAAGGACGTCGTTCCCATACTGGAACTTGGTATTCCGTTCAGGTAGTATCCATGGTTGTTTTGAATATAAAGTGTGGAAGCGGCAGGTCAGGGCACAGGCTCCAATAGCGCTTTACTATGGAATAGCAATCTTTGACGAGAATACGTTGAGAAACTTTTACAGTAATGTCATTGATCGATCAATTGATTTAGTCCTTCTCGGTGGTTAGGTGGGGAATTTTTTCGCTGTGGAATCTTAAACATTTTTGTGATAGTGGCACAAATTGTAATTCTTTTTCACCAAAATTGTTATTATTTTTCTTTAATATTATCGCCAATTATTAATAGTTGATTTTCCTTGATGATCTAACACATTATACGATGTTTATTATTGAATCCAACGTGAAAAATATAAGCACATTTTCGTATGGGATAAAAATCCGAAACCACTCAAGCAAGAGAGCAGATAGTGTATTATTTTATGAAATCGCTGTTACCGTTAAACCTTAACCGTCAGCTCCAAAATGGCCCTTGATACGTGTTATGTTCATAAGCAAGCCGAATAATATGCCAAGTATATATGTTGTCATTCAATTTGTTGCCATAGAATTTACGTTCTCCAATAAATATCATTAGACATATGTTGATTTTAATTTGAGCAAATAGACTTCATTATTTTTATTTTTAGAGACAAAGTGCAACATAGTTTACTTTTAATTTAGTTATTTTCATATTCCAAATCCATTACACGCTTTCCTACTCCTCCGTTAGCCACCGGTACCTTTTCCTATTACCTTGGATCCACGCTTGCTAAGATTGTGACCATGGGCATAGCCCTAAAATATAAAATAAAAATATTATAATTAAGGTATGCGTATGTTCTCAAAAATTAAAATGAATATCGTTAGAATATTTTTATTTATTTAATTCTGTACCATAATTCCGACAATTAGTGTCATCAAGACTGCAATTATGAACGGTAACCCCTTTGCAACTTTCATGATGTTCTATTGAACATAAAATTCCTGAGCACTTATAAACGCAAAACTTTGTAGGTATTTTAGTTTGCAAAAACTTTGCACAATTGAGTAAACGTTAGTGCTTTCTTCAAGATTCCTCTGGAATTGACTCTGAATTAACACAACGTTGCGCAATATATTTTTTATTTTTGGCATAATCAACTAACATTTATGATTACAGCAGCAATTAAATCGTCGACAATGATGTGAATAATAGCCAATAAAATTAAGGTATGTTTACGCATCTAAGCATATCAATTATTTGCTGCTGTATTTTCATCGTGTCGTGACGTAACTTGAAAAAATATATTCAGTATTTACATCAAATGATGACTCAAACTAAAGAGGGTGTATTCCTGAAAGCAGAAAGGTCTATCACGACCCCTTTCGATTTTCCTCAAACTTTGATAGAGTATTAGGATCAACTAGATAAGTAAATTCCCAAAAGGTCAGAACTCAATATGTACGGATTTTCCATAAATGGGTAAACTGCAAAAAAGTGTATGTCCACTTTGTAGGCCGCAGTTTTAAAGCTAGAGACCTGAAAATTGGCATGCGTATAGCCCATTCCAATACAAACATGGCGATGGTTTGCGATTTTCAAACTTTTGAAATTTTGCCGCGACAATTAGTTTTTTCGTTTTAATTCAAATACAGTTAATATAATTCGAAATCTAACTTCCACCACCTCCTTCTAACGGTCAATCTACATTATATCCAATATATAAAGTGATTTAAAACTCACAAGTAAAGTAATGCAACGGTCCCCTCGATATTTTGATGATATTATACCTATTTTGTAGAGAATTTTCCGCTGATTCTGAATATGCCTACCTAAAACCCTACTTTTTTGATTTGGCTTCAGTACAGGGCAAAATATCTCGAAAGAATGAGCAATTGGAATGTAATGATTTGGGTATACGTTAAGTGGGAGCTGGAAGTGGGGCTGCATGTGTTCATGAAAATTACCCACGTCTATTTTAATGTTACTTAAACTAGTCGTTGTTAATCATAGGCGTGCGAAATATTACAAAAGCTTTTGTTTAACAATGGTTTGATGAAATGAGCTACCGATATTTGGCATCATTGAGTTCGTACTGATTTGAAAACCATACTTTTGTTAGAATGCACTATTGATCACAATTAATAATCGAATTAATGTATCATCCATGAAAGATTTATGATGCATATGATTGAAAAAACAAGTGCTAGCAATAGTAAATTAGATGTGTGTAATTTTCATGAACACATACAGCCTCATTTTCAGCTCCCACTTAACATATACCCCATTCATTACATACATGTTGCTCATTCTTTCGAGATATTTTGCCCTGTACATAAGCCAAATCAAAAAAGTAGGGTTTTAAGTAGGCATATTCAGAATCAGCGGAAAATTCTCTACAAAATAGGTATAATGTCATCGAAATATCGAGGGGACCGTTCCATTACTTTACTTGTCAGTAGTTTAACCGGAATTTGTAAAAGAACAAAATTATTAGGTGTCACAACTCAAAAATGACACCAAAGCTTTACAAATTTGGCGTATCAATTGGAAATTTGTAAAGCTTTGGTGTCATTTTTGAGTTGTGACACCTAATAATTTTGTTCTTTTACAAATTCCGGTTAAACTACTGAGTTTTAAATCACTTAATATATTGGATATAATGTAGATTGACCGTTAGAAGGAGGTGGCGAAGTTAGATTTCGAATTATATTAACTGTTTTTGAATTAAAACGAAAAAACTAATTTTCGCGCCAAAATTTCAAAAGTTTGAAAATCGCAAACCATCGCCATGTTTGTATTTGAATGGGCTATACGCATGCCAATTTTCAGGTCTCTAGCTTTAAAACTGCGGCCTACAAAGTGGACATCGACTTTTTCGCATTTTACCCATTTATGAAAAATCCGTACATATTGAGTTCTGGCCTTTTGGGAATTTACTTATCTAGTTGTTCCTAATACTCTATCAAAGTTTGAGGAAAATCGAAAGGGGTCGTGATAGACCTTTCTGCTTTCAGGAATACACCCTCTAAACTAAAAAAATCATTCCATATCCCAATTCAAAATATATGCTAACATCAAATACGACGGGAACTGAATTGTATGATTTTCTTATGCCATGTACTCATTACATTCCATTGTCATAATGATGGAACAAGATAACATTAGCTCTTAACTCATTATTCGAAATAACGGGGCATTATGAGAAACCGTTGCTCTAAGTTATGCTATTTTTGAGGTGAAATGAAGCATTTTATTTATTTTTAGTGCGCTATAAAATATTTCAAACCTCATTTCCAGTATCAATGATGGCATCCTTTCTAGTATTATTCATTATTATTCAATCATTCGTTTCTTATAACCAGTTACCCAATTAGAAAATTCCATATATCAAGAGCTATTTGTAAGCGCATATAGCAAAAATAGTATTTATTGAAATGAAATAGTCTATTCAGGAATGTGATAGTGCTAAATGCTATACGAATGTATACGGTGAAAATAATAGCATGTTGGTGGTCAAAGGATGTTCCTTGGGAATCAGTCTTTACTTCGTGATTATGACAACAGTTTTTGAATGTGCAATGCCGTGGATTGACAACAATCAGGGTGACAGTTACATAGTTCGACATCTCTTCACTTCCTACACTTTGAGCCGACTCATTAGTGGATTGGAAAAAAAAGACTTTCACTTGGACTAGAAAATACAGACTGACATTGTAGATCATTGCTAGCTTTTGCCATGCCATGCCAAGTACAGAAGTAACTGATGTAAGTAGTTTCATGCGCAAAAGTAATATATCTTTTATTTGGTTCAACAAATCTGCTCCAATTAAAAGATATGTTAAGTTTAAGCATTAAGCCAAACTGAACTATCCACGCCAATTGAATCCGTATTAGTTGGGTAGGTACTCATAATGTGTAATGTTTCCCAAGTTTCCTTAGCCGCCTGCTCCGTTACCTCTGACTGGTGGTTTGATGGCACCACGTTTGTTGATACGATTGCCACCGACAGATTGGCCCTGCATAAAAATGTATATTATGATATAATTGAACAAAACGGTTAGGCATATGTATATTACTACAAATACCAGATGTAAGAATATTTCAAATGGTATGCACGATTTGTATGGTGATTAAATATCATGGTCGACATACCATAATTCCGACCAGAACCAATAAACAACTTGCGACAAAGAAAAACAAACGGCTAGTGATGTGCTTTATCCACGATTTTTTTTGAATACGTTGTTTAAATTGTAACAAATCAAGAGAAGGTTTCGTGTGACCAGTAACTTCTGTTGTATCGAGAAACTAACTATTGTATTGAAACATGATTAGCTAAGCAATTAATTGAAGTATGAATTTCTATAAGTGTATAATAGCTAATAAAATCTTGACGACTTTTGTCATTGTGCTGCATTTCCCATTGACGTCGCACCTAGGTGTTGTAAAAGCGACAATGAGATGAGCTTTTATCAGACCGTGTCGACCTGAATTTAAAGGTCATCTAATGTCATCATTGGATTGGCTAGACAATTGTATTCATGGCGATGTGCATAACGTTGGTGTTAAGTAAAAGGGAAAAGGTAGAAATTAAGATTTTTTGATGACCCTAAGTCATAGGGCCTAGGAATTATTAGAATCGTATGCTTGCATGAGATACCCATTGCCAAAAATACCTTTTCATTTCTTTTAAAAAGTAATTTAATTATTGCCGGCATCTAATTGCTTTCCAAAAAAGCGACAGAAACAAAATTGGCTTTCAATTTAAGTATTTTTTACATATATGTACATATGTCGCAATATCGTCATAAAGGTATTATTTTTAAAGCGGGTTTATCAATACCTACTGCGACCAATTTTAAGCAGTGAAAGCAATATTGCCCGGATGGTTTTCCTTGGTTCTCATTAGAATTTTAGCGACCATTTTTTCCTATGATACAGCAATTTTGTTTGCAAGCGTAGTATTAAATTGAGAGATACGTCTTTGGGTGGGTCGATATATAACCGAGGTCCGTGTTAATGGGTGAGACAATACATGGGAATAAAATGAAATATTAATGCTACTCTACAAACAAATTACTTAAAAATGGATTTAGCCTTTAAAATTTTGATATTCTTGCCATCGACAGAACTGCTAAACGGTTGAAAATAAAAATATTAAAATTTGAGATTGCTATAATTGTAATTTGTATTACCCTAAACAGCGTAAGTTTGTGGAAAAAAGTTTCAGTTTCACTTTATTATGGTACCATTTTCATATGGCGTTATCGCTTCTGTTGCCAACCCACCTCCTTCAGCAGCAACTTAATTGCTTGAGCTTGTGTGCGCAGTTGAATGAACGAGCTCTCTTGTCTGCTCTCACAGAAATTGTTCGGATTGCAATTAAAAATGATCCATTCGGCCTCAACAAAGTCAAAGAAAACAGACGGAATTCCACAGACAGCAGGTGATGTGATGCCGAGATGAACAGAACTGATCAAAAATAGCCAATTAAAATGCTCAGTCAGTGTTGAGGCCATTTTCAGGGGATGGTTTCTCATTTGGGAGGAGGCTTCCTTATCCTCCTCCAGTTCATTGTATGACTTGACTGTGATTCTGGAACGATGAACGACACCGACCGTCTGGGAGCGGTGTCCACCACAAATGTCACACTTTTTGATGGTGGATAGTGGGTGGGACCAACATTCTCCAAGGCATAACTATTACATACTCTGCACTGGGAAGTTCCCAGTGGGAACCCGAATGAGAAGACTAATGATGAAGGTGGGTCTGCAACAAAAGTGATAACGCCATATGAACATGGTACCATAATAAAGTGAAACTGAGGACATTTTTCCACAAACTTACGCTGCTTAGGGTAATAAATAATATTAGCAAGATCGAATCATTGGTTTAGTGAAGAAACGCAACAAAAATATAAAAACTATACGATAAAAACTTTGTTTCCAATTTAGAATGTCCAATTTTATTTTGGAATTTGTAATAATTTTAACATTCCCTGTTCAATAAATTAGCCAATTATATTTTCGGAAAGCCTATTAAGAAAAAAAATTGAATTTAGAAAATTCCAAAATTGTCAAGTCAATTCAATGTTCCCAGCACTTCCTTAGCCGCCACTGCCTTTTGATGGTGGTTTGGATGCACGCTTACTGACTGAGTGACCGCGGGCCGAACCCTATAAAATAGGAATCAAATAGGAACAAAATTTGCAGAATGTCAGAGAATAAACATTCCATGTGTCATTTAAATGTCGTTTAAATATTTTATTTTAAATGAGGTAAATGTACCATAATTCCGACAACAATCAGCGCCAGGACTGCAATCAGGGGCGGTAATCCCCTTGCCACTTTCATGATGTACTTTTGACCACGAAATTACTGAGAACTTATAAATGACAAAACTTTGTAGTTAATTATAGGTTGCACAAAAGTCTAAACTGCATGAAGTGTGCACGTTAGTGTTTTCTTCAAGAGTTCTCCAAATCTTAATTAACGTGTGTTGCAACGCATTTTTGTTTTATATAGGCATCATCAGCTAACATTTATGACATGAACAGCAATTATATCATCGACAGTGATATGAATAATTGCCAATAAAATTAAGAAATGCATACGCATCTTTGTTCAAAGCAAGCTAAAGAAATTATTTCATCTCGATTTAAAATGTACGCTCATATCAAATGTTATGACGTGAATTGAATTTTAGATTTTTTATCGTCATGCAACAAGTTAAATGGTTTCAGGATTTCGTTTCCTAGCAACTTTAGATGACGGCATGCAGCTTAGCTGAAACGGTCAATTATAGATGTAGAGCTAAAAATGAGATGTGGCAGCTTAATTTTCAATTAATAATATGTATGTATGTAATTTATGCAGCGTTTAGCATTAGGTCCATTTTTCCTTATCAAAAATTTCGTCTCGCCTGTTAATATGATATAATATGTTTACATTTCGCTGCTTACATTTTATCCAGGTGACAGTACGATCACATTATGATGTCAATGAGAATGTTGGTAAATTAGAGTGCATTGAAAAACGGTATGTAACCAGAAGTCGTATCGCAGTCCACGCAAATTATTTTTATGCTTTGCAATTGAGTCAAGATGCTTTTTCGATACTTAATAAGTTAGGACGCTACCAACTTTAAAATGTGTCATGAGGAATTAGCCAAAATAGTTTTGAGAGATTAAAATCTCTCAAAAATTTGATCTTGAAAAGTAACTTATTTTATGATTTTTCATCGGCAAAATTATTCATGATCAAACAGTGAAAGTGATTTGATTTTTTTTGGATTGATGTTGGCATGTATGATTTTTTATGATCAATTATCAAAATCAAAATAAACTAATTAATTAAACCAGCATAAATTAAATCAATGCAAATAATTAAATCAAGTGACTGACAGCAAGAACCGCATCCGCAATTTTTTAATTAAAATTGATTTAATAATTTTTTAAGCTAATGAAGATGCATAGGTAGTTACAGCTTGCCAAATCTGACCCCAGTAAACCTTCATTTCTTAAGGTTGTTTGTTTGTGTGTATTGGATTGCTAAGGTGTTCAGCAGCTCCAGTTCCTAGCCACCGGAGCCTTTAGAAGGTACTTTGGCTGCTCCGCGTTTACTGATAGGATGACCTTGCACATTGTGCTGTAACGTGACATAATGAACATTCACACTGGCCAACATGAGAATGAAATATTATATTTAAAAAAATAAATTATAGTAAATATAATGGAATGTCCAATACCATGACCAGGAAAAGTATTATTGCAGTAACTGCAATCAAGAACGGTGCATGATTTGTAACTTTCATGCTGCTGATGGTGCAAAATATTGCTGAAAATACTTAAAGCTTGAAAAAGAAAGAAACGTTCAGTGTCTGTTCAATACTTTACTTCGAATGCACACTTGGATTAATGACGCACAAAATTTGTCAGGAGACAGGAGCCAACGGATTTATTGATTGCCCACTAGTTTCATACCTAGTTAATAAGCTTACAATTTGCAGACAATAGTGCATAAAATATTATCTTTTGACTTTTGTATCAAGGCGAATGAGATATATGTGTATGCGTAGGTACTTTATTTTTGCTGGTTGCTGTCCCTCGATCATTAAATGCAGCTTCATTAACTGGGATTAAATAGTTTATTTTATTTGTTAAAGACTTTTAAGTAGGTTTTTAAAAACTATCATACACTGCCAATGACACTATCAAGAATAACCTACAAACAATTTTACTTGCTGATTCTACCTGCCACCTGCAATCATTTACCTATGTAATCAATCAAAGGATCTGTTGATATGTTATGCATTCATGCACAAATTTACATGCTAATATTGTTTGTAGTTTGCTTTCTTTTTTACGCTGATGCTGCTTGTATTTTTTTGTCTGTAATTGTGTTCTCTCATATCACGCAGCGGGGCATTAATGAATAAGGAGTGTGGTAGATTGGTGTGTAGGAATTCATTAAATGGTTAAGCACATTTGGATTTGGTTAAGCTGGTGGTAATCGAATTTGTTGGAATAAAATGTGGGAAGGAAAGGCATGCAGATATGTATGTTTGTATTTGCGCAAAGTATTTCGTACACCTCATGGGCACGAGTATTAAAATTCATATAGAAGCTATGAAAGGGGAACAAAGACGCTCCACGGTACGGTGTGTTGTATTAAGTTTCGCGTCATAATATTATCAATTTATATGAGTCATAAAGCAATCGGTCTGGCTTGCGTGTTTGCTTGTTTCCTTTCGTTTTTTAATTGTCCATGCTTTTTGTCATTCACTGTTACTGTCTTTCACTTTCATATGAAGTTGAGTTATAAGATGGAAATGTCATAAAAATGTTTCTACTGTGTCAAACGTGTCCATGAATCTGTAACTTGTTAATTGCTTTTGATAAGATGTTTGTAAATGAGCTGATCATTCAAGCACAATAAGGAATATTTTTGAAATTGGAAGGGGCAAAGGTTGTACTTTATTGAGTGGGTGTGGACGCCGTAGGGAAGCTTTGAAGCGAGAAAAGAGTTCAATTGCTAATTAATTAGTTGAAGCTGAAAGCTAGAATGAAACTCACTAGCATTTACGAGACTGAACTGAACTTCATATGGATCCTAAAATAGCTTGAGTAAGTGCGGTTGAGGTTGACATCGTAACTTATGATTCATAAGCATCAATAATATTAACCACACGGATCACTTCGGAATATATTGAACCGCAGCAATCAGAAACAAAGAAATCGACCGCCAGTTGTTATGTAAAATATTTAATACTTATTTTTACTTCCCATTATTTTCATTTTGCATTTGTTTTGCATGTATGTTTTGGTGGATATTGAACAAGCATTCTAGAAAAAAACTAGGACGGGTGTAAACCCGAAATAAAAAACTACCGGAAGTGTAACACATGTAAAATTCAACAATGGGGCACCCATTTGTCCTTCCTATATGCTTATCTTACACAATTAGATTAATTTACGGAATAATATATTTTGACCCTAAACCGATCCGTACCGTTGTGGCGCCACCACTCCAGCAGTTTATCGAGTTGACACATGGTGCCATGACAAAAAATAATCAGCATAAAATTCTCTATCAGATAAGCAAATAAAATTTTTTGCCCATAAGAAAGTATAGGGGACAGTAACCTTACCCCCGAACACCCCCAGGGGGTTGAGCCTGGAAGCTCAAAATCAATAGCGAATTTACGTTTCCCCTAAGGTACCTCCATGCAAAATTTGAACCAAATCGGTTAACGTGGAGAGGAGTAATCGTGTTAACAGACATACAGACACACAGACAGACAAACAAATCAATCGCAATAACTACCTTTATAAGCATTTCATGCTTCCGGTAGTTAATAAAATGATGTGCTGAAAACTAATGATTGGTGATGATATTCCTGGCATTTCGCACTGGTGCATGTATGATTTCTCAATGTCCCTTTTACTTAAACAGTCTTCACCCATTTATCTTTAATCAGTTTCAATAGCAGTGCATTTGGTAGAGTGCATGGTCTCAATCCTTCAGGAGTTTTGAATCAAGAAAATTCTCTGCTTATGAGTATTTTTCTCTATTCAACATCACGTATTGATGTTTAGTTCTCTTAGCCCATGCAACAATTCATGAATTTTATGCAGTATGATTTTATGATAAAATTTTATCCATCGAGTTTATTGTATGTACGTAACAAGTTACATCAGTCCCTGTGTCGTATAAGTGGCATCAAAACAGTTAATAAATCACAGCAGACTTAATATTCCCGCAGGACAGAAACTCGGTTTTTCAGTGCAATTACACAGTTTATTTTGAATAATTATTTTTTCATAAATCCAAAAAGAGAAATACATTTTGGGAGCCCGATGCATTCCGAACCATTGAATTTTTTAGTGTGGTATTGATCCTTTCAGAATTCGCCTGATCATCTCTAGCCTCCCGCACCCGAACTTCTTGCTGGTGGTATGGATGCACGTTTCTTCACAACGTGACCTTGAGCGTTACCCTGGAAGATAGGTACATAACATTGCATAACACTTTTACTCCCACACCATTAGTATAGGCTCACCTGTTTCACTTTAGTACTTTGTTCAACAAACTAGTTTTCATGGTCTGTTATGCATGCACTTGGTGGAGTAATAACTGAACTGAAAGTTAAAAAGGTCGAGAATAAACCGAAACAACATAATAATAAATTTCATGAATTGCAGCGCAGTAAAATTTCTGACATTTGCTTGTTCCAACAGTTTAATTTAGAAGTTTATAAAAAATCAACAACACGTTAAGATATTTTTCAATCATTTTGAATAGCCTAATGAAATCCAAATTAAATGTTCGTCTTGCCAATTAAATAAGCTATGTGTATTCCAATTCCAAATCGATAAGATGTTCTGGTTTTCGCATTGCTCAATCCCAATGACTCTTAGCCTCCGGTTCCTTTCCCAGCTGGTGGCTTGATTGGTGACCGTTTATTGCGGAAGTTTCCGTTCGCACTTCTCTGCAAACAAAAACACAGACAATTATTCATTGTTTGATAAGAGCTTGTTAAATTTTATGCATTTAATTGTACTCATCAAGGCTTTAATACCATTAATCCTGATAAAATGAGTGCCAAAACGGCAATTATGAATGGTAGCCCGTTTGCAGTTCGCATGGCGTTGGGACCTTTATGCCACTGAATTCTTTGTACACCTTGAAAAAATGAATACTTTAGGGTCCTCTGAAGAGGCCTCTGAGAATGATCGTGGATCATTTGAGGTGCAGACAATTGTCGGCCTTCCATTAAATGCTTCAGCACCAAATGATTTTCATTAATTAAAGAATAAATACGATGAAAATAATGCTCCATAAAATGATATGAAACAAACTGCGCATTTTGCACAAAGAATGCTAATATTTTTATTTTGCTGCATTTTTATGCTGATGCTGCTGGTATTTTTCAGTTCCCAATTGTGTTCTCATGTCCAGCAGCGGGAACAGTCATATGTAGATCAAAAATTGCAGATTGACATAAAAGCATTCATAAATGACTAAGCACATTTGGCAAAAATGGTGGTAATTGGATGTGTTGGAATAAAATGAGCATAGAGAAAAGGAATATTTATAGGCATACAAGTAGCGCGTCAGAATATTATCAGCTTGTAGGAGTCCTCATAATGCAATCCGTTTGACTCTGATTTGCATGCTAAAGCTTTGTAAACATAAACATGATTAAAATTGGATTAAAATTAAAATTAAGATTAAAAGATACTGACTAATTTTAATTGTCTATGCCTAAGGGGAAGGAGAAGTAACTGGGCCGACTATCTGGAAATGCCATAAAAATGCTTCGACTGGTAAACAGGAACTTGTAAATTGTTAACATTGATTTTGATAAGATATTTGCAGATGATCTGCATTCATTCATTCATAATGCATTCATGCATAATAAAATACTTTTCGAATCTAATGGGGTCAAACTAAGATTCTCTTAATTAATGGGTACAGCAACCGTAAGGTAGTTTTAATCATTCGAGAATAGAGGGTAATTCTATTTAATTGGATTGGGATATTTCCATCAGCAGTTGACATGACTCAGCGACTAAGAATCGACCGCTAGTTTTATGTACAAATTGAAAACCAATTTTCCTCTCCCATTATTTACCATCTGCACTAATGTTGTGTTTGTATTTATGTATCGGGTATCGCATAAGAATTCTTGAATCAAATAAAAAATGATACAATGAAAACTAATGGTAGGTTTTAGTAATCATGGTATTTCTGTCTGGCGTGATTTATCAAGATGTCCCTTTTACGTTACAACAGCCGTCACCCGATTATTTTGAATCAACCTCAATTGCCATTACATTTGATAGAGTGCATGTGCTCAATCCTGCAAAACATGATTATCGGCTACTGCATATTTTTCTCTATTCAACAGTACGTTTTGATATTTAATACTGTTGGTCCATGTAAATTTTCGGTGAAATGATTTTATCTTCAATGAGAATTATACATGTATGTAACAAGTTACATTAGTCACGCTGACCCTTTCGCATGAGTCGTATTTATAAGTGGAATCAAATCAGTTAATAAATCACAGTTGACTTAATGTTCCACCAAGACAAAATAATATTGTTGTTTAAACTTGGTATCACCAGTGTCCAGTGCAATAACACAGTTTATTTTTGAATAATTAATTTTTCATAAATCCAAAAAGAGAAATAAATTTTGGGAGACCGATACATTCCGAATCATTGAAACCTATAGTGTGGTTTTAAGTTTTGTCCCTTCAGATTTCGCCTGCTCATCTCTAACGACCCGCACCGGCACCTCTTCCTGGTACCTTGGCTCCGCGTTTGTTCACAACGTGATCTTGAGCGTAACCCTGGAACATTAATACATAATATTGAAAGTTAAAAATAATGTATATGCAATGTTTCTTCTCTCATTAAAAAATATAATCAGTAGAATACCATTGTTCCAAGAAGAAGCAATGTAAAAATCCCAATCAAGGAGGATAAACGGAAATTGAGTTTCATTGTCTCGGAATACTGTCTCTAGAAAGGCCACAATTAAAAGCTACTGGCGATTTTTGAATGGGAAAATGGCTGTTCCCGCTTGCTTCTTTCACCCCATCACAGCATTTACTCCATGTTTAAGAGGTGTGCGAACTTCTTATATATGGAGTAAATGTTGTGATGGGGTGAAACAAGACAGCGGGAACAGCCATTTTCCCATTCAAAAATCGCCAGTAGCTTTTAATTGTGGCCTTTCTAGAGACAGTAATCAGACACAAATTAAACGTTGAAACTAACACGTTCATGCACAGTAACTTGTGATGTCAAACTTGTGCAACTGAAAGTTGTTTGATGGCCGAAATAATTGCTTTACCATATCTTCATGCAAACATGTGAACAACAGATGTCAACCATTCATGAGCTATGAGTTAATTACTTTATTTATAATAGTGAATTAAATTCATTTTATTAGTCTGACATTGTGATGTTATTAACTACCGGAAGCATGTAATGCTTGAAAGGTAGTTAATGCGATTAAGTTGTTTGTCTGTGTGTCCGTGTGTCAGTTAACACGATTACTCCTTTCCACGTTGACCGATTCGGTCCAAATTTTGTATGGCGGTACCTTAGGGCTTAAGTAAGTTCGCTTTTGATTTTGGGCTTCCAGGCCCTACCCCCAGGGGAATGGTGGGGGGTAAGGTACCCAATACTTGCATATGGGCAAAAAAATTTATTCGCTTATCTGATAGAGAATTTTAAGCTGATCATTTTTTGTCATCACACCATGGGTCAATTCGACCAACTGTCGGAGTGGTGGCTCTATGACCCTCGGGGTCATGAAAGGGTCAAAATATATTATGCCGGAAATTGATCGAAAAATTAAAGATTAGTGTTTGGGAAGGTGAACTGAGTGTCAAATGTCTCAATTTTACAAAAGACACGTTTCCGGTAGTTTTTTATTTCGGGTTTACACCCGTCCTAGTTACATCATTATGATGGCTACGTGGTTATAATTGGAATGCGATACAGTTGTAAATACAACGGGTGACAATATTATTTCGTTTGTAAATAATTTTAATTAGATTTATGTTTCATATACCATCATTCCGGTGAGAACAAGGACCAAAATTGCAATCAAGATCGAAATACCTTCGCTACGTTAATGATGCCCCTAATGATCTGATTATTACGGAAAAAGTGCAATATTAAAGTAATGTTCAGTGCTTTAAGAATTTTTCCCGCCTTCTGAATTTATGAGGCACGCTGCATTTTTTGCAGCCAAGTAAATACCGAACCACAAAACGAACAATTTCAAGAATGCAAAGGAAACTGCATTTAGAGTTATCTGTATATTTTTATTTTAGAATTTGCATTAATGAAATTTATTACTTCAGATCGTTTAACATGCCAATTATTTGAATTGTTTTCCAAAAGACCAATTAAATTGTATTTAGATAGCTTCCGTATGTGCCAGATCATGATCTCCAGCCGCTCTATTTGCCTCCACTGCCCTTTCCTGGTGGTTTGGCTCCACGCTTACTGATAGGACGACCGCTGGCGAAGCCCTACATAATGGGAAATAAAATAGCAAAAGTTGTATACCTAGACATGTACAAGTCTGGCAAAGAAATAAGTACCTTGGGTTAATGTGATTTATTTTAAGTAAATTTACCATAATTCCGACAACAATTAGTATCAAGGCCCAAATGAAAAACGGCAGTCCTTTATCCACTTTCATGACGTCCTTCTAACCACGAAACTCTTGAAGAATGCTAAATGAAAGTCGTTAGTAGTTACTTTGTATTTTAGGTTCCACAAATGTTTTTACACTAAATTGAAGTTAGAGCTGCTTTAAGAAGTCTTCTACAACTGACTCTCGAGTTAATGCATACGGTGTAAAAAATGTTTTACGTCATGAGTGAGTCTTCATAAAGTTATACGACGGAATTTAATTGTCAATAAAAATGTAGTCAAGAATAGCCAATAAAATTAAGAGGCATCGAAAAAGACAGTAAGACAGACATTTCCATCCTGTGCTTCTTTTCTGCTATATCCAACTTGTAAAATTGAATGTTAGTAAGCATCGCTAGTGCAAAACAAAGAACATAGTTTTTCCTGTTTAGCCGATAGAAATTCATGCGATTTAATGATCTGATGATATAATATTAAATACGTCAGCTCATCAATAACCTATACGATACGATATACTGGATCCTCGTAAGGACATGAGGAGAGGACACTTCCACATATGCATGTCAATTGACGACATCAGCGGTGGGCAAGCAGAGTAATAAAATGACTGCATTTGTGACAATAATATGCATCTCAACCTTTACCAATGGCGTAACAAAGTGGAGGCAGGAGAGAAACGCAATATATGATGCAACAACTACCAAGAGGGAAGTTTGAACACTTGACCCCATGGCTACACCATTCAAGTTATCAGCAACCTGATAGTGGCGTAAAATGGATTTACCGATGATTTCTTGCTACAGCTACCACCATACTGTCTGTGGCTAATATAAAGAGCAGACGAAGTCATAGAAAGATACCTAGCCAAAAAGGACGGGAGTTTTTTCATTACAAAGTTTTTACTTTCATGAAGTATTACCCTTGACAGCGTAAGTTTGTGGAAAAAAGTCCTTATTTTCACTCTATTATGGTACCGTGTTCATATGACGTGATCGCTTCTGTTGCCACCCCACCTCCATCATTAGTCTTCTCATTCGGGTTTCCAGTGCAGAGTATGTAATAGTTACGCCTTCGAGCATGTTGGTCCCACCCACTAGTCACCATCAAAAAGTGTGACATTTGTGGTGGACACCGCTCCCAGACGGTGGGTGTCGTTCATCGTTCCACAAACACAGTCAAGTCACACCAGGGAGGAAAGAATATAAAAGGGAGACGCAGAACGTGAGTGAAAGCTGAATGTAAACAAACTGACTGACGTACTCCTGCCCACTCGATTTCTGCTAGAAAAATGCCAAATGGTACAGTGGATTCACATTTGGCGTTTTGATAACTCAAATTTTCTGAATTCCCCATTTACTTAATATGGAATGAAAAGACACAAAGTTTAAAATCTTTTTCTGAAATGATTTGAAAACGAAACGGAAAGTTATCAATGGTAAAATAATCTCCATTAAATTTGCTATCCTTTCCACCCAAGAAAGTTAGGGGTTATCGCGCAAAATTTTGAAATATGATAAAAAGAACAGAAAATTCTGATATCGCCCATAAGCTTTACATAGCAAAGCATCTAGTGCGATGAGCCGGATGACGTCACAAATAGTGAAAGTTTGGTGGACAACGCATTTAAATGGGGATTGCATGGGGCTGAAGTCACACAATGAACTGGAGGAGGATAAGGAAGCCTCCTCCCAAATGAGAAACCATTCCCTGAATATGGCCTCAAAACTGGTTGAGCATTTTCATTGGCTATTTTTGATCAGCTCTGTTCATCTCGGCATCGCATCGCCTGTTGTCTGTGGAATGTCGTTTGTTTCCTTTGACTTTGTGGAGGCCGAACGGATCATTTTTAATTGCAATCCGAGCAACTTGTGTGAGAGCAGACAAGAGAACTCGTTCATTTAACTGAGCACACAAGCTCAAGCAATTAAGTTGCTGCTGAAGGAGGTGGGGTGGCAACAGAAGCGATCACGTCATATGAACATGGTACCATAATAGACTGAAAATAAGGACTTTTTTCCACAAACTTACGCTGTCAAGGGTATTATTCGCTAAAAACGTTATGCATTGAGGAGATATTTGGGTTGCAGTTTTGGGTTCTTGCAAATTTGCCCCCAATATGTCGTCCTACTTTTATGAGGAACGACGATGACTGAAGATGGAAAATATGAAGCCATTAACAAATTATGATACCCAAGATGTGTGCTTGAAACATGAAAGCTTTAAGTAGTGCTGTTATGTCAATTTTAAGTAAATATGCTAAAACTGTCATATTAGTTTGATGGTGGGAGTTAACGTAATAATAATATTCATGTGAACATCCCCATAACTGCTATACAATCATCTGCGTCGCACATGTTAGGAGAAAATCCTTAACGCAAAACATTTATGAATGAAACCCTGAGTCGATTTCGGTCATTTACGGTTTCGTCTGATTTTAAGATCAGGCGCAACCAGTATGCTCAAAGCAGCTTGTTTTGAGATATTTCAATTTATGATATATATGGCAAGATAATTTTATGTTACCCTGCCGAAGTATAAAATGCGGTGATTTAGCACAAAATCGAAACAAAGCCACCAACTTCTCCCGTTCCGGTATCATTTTCCCACGTGTGCTACGAACAAGGTAACTACAAAGCAAACAACAGTCGAGTCACTTGAAACTGGACGATTTTATTATGAGTGTAGCAGTTTTTAATTAACGAGAACATGCACAAACCAATGTAAATGAGATACACATATTTCAACACCATGAATATTACAGAACTGTTAACTTTATTTACACAACACAATTTATCAATTTGATGATAAGAGATTTGCTAACGTGATGAAATATGCAACTTGCAAATAATTATAGTAGAATCTATTTTTGATGCTTAATAATGCAGTAATAGACAGATAATATTTATTTACCTAGCCTAACTTTAGTGCAGGTTGTTGTACCAGTGCAAATGATCTTACTCCTTATCTCTACGTTCCCAGCATTGTGTATTAACATCATTATATGTATAACATATTTCCAACTTAATTAATTTTATATATTCCTATTTTCCTGTATGGTCTATGATAAACAAATTAATACATTTTATTTTTCCTAATCCATGTGTTGCTATGGCTCTCGCTCAAGGGCGTAGGCAGGGTGGGGCAGAGGGGGCGGATGCCCCCTCCTGGAGTCCGACTTTTAACATTACGTAGATTAGAGGGGAGCACCAGCGTACGCAAGGGGGGGCACAGGGGGCACGTGCCCCTCCCTGGAATTTTTGGGCCGAACATAAATTTTTAAGAAACGGACGGCTGAGGAGAAGACGAAAAAATACCGGACAAGATAAAGTATTATTGCAGAAAGAAAGAAATTTTTCGTCATAAAATATCACGTTGGTTTTAATTTATTATCAAACTGTTCCTTGAAAATCAGTTATTTTTTTGGTTACTGATTATTCTATAAGATACGGTTGGGATGGAATTTGAAGGCTAACTAAATGTTTAGTTATACGTGGTTTGATTTAATTTTTTTGGAAATCCTATAAATTTAATTACAAAATAATTACTTTTAGGGGATTCGATCGTGATGTGTTCATAGTAAAGTTATGTATGTGTAGTCATTATTACTTGGTCTATTTGGCTCATGTCGCTGTTCACTTTGATAGAATAAATGTATGCAAATGATTACAGTGATTAAATTAATCAACAAATCTACTCAGGCAGAAAATAGATGTGAATTTACAAAGTTCCTTCAAGTGGAATTTACAGAGCACATGTGTTCATGACGTTAGTGAAATTCAATCTCCAGTGATTATGTCGCTCTTTGTGTAATAGAAGTGTGAGCAAGCAATTTTTTCCATTTTATTTTATTTTATTAGGATACTACTCCAACCAGGGATATTTTGTTTATGATATGGGTTGTTGAGTCGTCCGTATCTAGCTGGTACGTTGTCTTACGATTGGTTGATTCTCCACACGTAGTTCCTTCCAAAATTGCTGCATCGACGCATATAAAGCGTACCAAAGCTGGATCGACTGTGGAGGTGAATTAGGATAAGAATAGTCATAAAAATTGTTTACAAAAATAATTCGCGGATACATAACAACTGCACACAGTGACAGCCTTGACGTTCTTACCTTAACATTATTTAAACAGTCACCAGTACAGCCTCTCTACCTACCTATAGGGATATAATTTCTGCACAACATGCTAAATAATGTTGTGTGACCTTGAACATTGCAAATTAATTGCGTTGTGGTCCCATAAAACCCAGTGAATACGAATTCCTTTTATTATTACTCGGGAAACTTATCCATGCATAAATAGACAATGTTGTTCAGAGTATAAAGAGCAATTTCAATGGTTACATTTTTAACATTGTGTGGCTGAAATGTCATCAGCACGAAGATTTTACACTGCGTAAATGTAAATGTCAAACAAGTCATATTTTGCATTGCAGACATATATGCAGACATTGCCTTCTCAGAATGAGTAAATATGTTCGTGGGAAGCTTGACTCTGCGTGCACGCCCTTGAATGATGAATTCTGAAGGATATGCGTAATTCATCACAAACTACAAAACTGAATTAAGGTACAATGTCGGCGTCACCTTTCATTTCCAGTGTCTGATACGTAAAATTTTCGACACTCCTGCTATATCACTATTTCCAAAAAATTTCAAAACACGTACAACTTTTGAATAATAAATTATTGTACAATGTATGTGTATTGAAGGTTATTTCATGTACATTTATTTAACGGATGCCTACGGATATTTCAATGACAACTTATGATTTCACAGGGAAGCAAATATGGAATTAATTGAACATTGTCCATACCATTTCATTTAAGGTGAGACTATTCACTTTTGGAATTTTTTGCATTATTCCCTTACATATGTAAGTATGTACGTACACAGTCATTGAATAATGAATGGGAACGGCATGTGATTCCGGCAATATATGTATACAAAGAGGAATATGGAGATTGAGTAGATGAGAAATAATGGCTTGGTCAAGACGTGTAATTCTATTCGAATTCCCTCAAAAACATAACTCACACTCCCACAGCAATACTAACCCACCTCGCAATTTTTACTGTCCAACGCGCATTACCTATCTGCAAAATTCAAACCTGAAGAAGCCTTGATGTTTGCATTTAACGGTGTAAAACTTCAAATATTTGTCAACTGGCGAAAATTATTTACAAGAAATAAGAAGAATCTTGGATGACATGTATAATGCACTTATTGTATATTTCTGTAATTTCCTATCACACATTATTAGAAAAATGTATCAAAACGAACTGACATTATCCTCGATATCTCCGGAATCTTACATTGAATTTCAGTGAGATTTAGCGAAATTGGAGAGAGAAACTTCTGTTGCCGATGGGCGTTTGTTTTATTTCGTCCAGACTACATTATCCTGTAATGCATAGTGCTACAATTTAAGTCAACCGAGAAAAATTCATATTTCTGGTCAGACAGAGCGCACCAAGCGGCACACGGCACTGAGACAGTACGTGAATTATTTCTTCATAAACTGTATTAGTTGCTGAATCAACATTTCATTAAGGTTTTAATAGACTCGCGTTTATTTATATCACATGCATCTGAAACATTCTTGTTTGCGTTGTGTAAATTTTAATTTCAGACACGGCCAATTCTGCAGCAGACTGCTAACAATCCGGAATATTGAATAAACATTGATTTTTATCAGATCATCTTCTAAGCGGTTATTGCAAATCACTAATTGTTTTAAGCTTTCATGCGATCCGAATAGACATTATTTATCTACGTGGAAAAGATTGTCTCAAATAGTTGTGCTACATATTCACGCACGTATTTTTTGCATAAACGTGCATCAATTTGACATTTTGTAAGCGCTATACAATGCATATAAAATGCAACGTATGTATGTATGCAACCTGATGTTTAATGCTTTACAGTTACAATTTATTGTTAAATCCCATAGTACAAGTGAACATATTTCGAAATTTCCGGCTCCCATCGCTTGCCAAAAATACCAAACTTCAACTAATTTAAAACTACTGTCAATTAGCTCTCCGTGTGTAGTAATTATACAATTTCGGTTCCTCAAATTTACATATCATACGCATACACATGTATACATGCATTATACGTCTTCGATTTTTGTGCCCCTCCCTGGCCGAAAGTCTGGGTACGCGTCTGAGGGGAGGGGCAACCTTATACATTACGTGTATTACCCTGCCCCTACCTGTGCCCCCTCCTGGCTACGCCCTTGCTCTCGCTTAAGCTTTTAGGTACCAAATGCCATCTTCCATATTCCATCTTCCATTTCCATCTTCCTCCATCACTCATGCAATGCTAGAAATGAAACATTCCTGCTATTTTTTTTACATATTTTAACCTGCTTACTTATTACAAATTGTCTGCAACTCGCATTTATAAACTTATGTAAATGTGTCGAAATTTGACATTAAATAAGTGCCTTGTGTAGCTTCAATATACGTAACTTTTTTCTGCTCCAGAAGAAACGTCAAGTGTGTGAAGTGTAGATTTCTAGAGTATCGTATGTGTATTTGCAAGAAGCGAGGCCTATTAGGTAAGTTCTTTTTTGTTTTGCTCTTAAAATTGTGTATGTATGCAAAACTGTGATAAAAGCTCTGGCTTTCATTTTCCTTCTATGAAGCTATGAGACAGAGATATGGTTTTTTTCCTTTCTGTTCTACCATTGCATTTTAGGTTGCATCTACCACAGCAGAAGCGTCAGTGCTGCTGCCCTTATGTATGTCTAATTGGTATTTTTTGCTGTTTGGTTTGACAGTAATGACATTGAATTTTCTTCCTTTCCAATTCCGCCATAATGGAATGTTAACAACACGATTACAAATGATCCAATCCAACCAAGAACCTGCTCTTGTACATTTAAAAAGAATTTGCAAGTCAGTGTTTATGTATTGAAATTGGAAATAAGAATATGTGCCTATATACAAGTTATTCTGCTGTGCTTTTTAATGATTACATGAACTTTGTGGGAGGCGGATTTCGGAAAGACAACTGAAAATGCCAGTATTATGTAATGAGGAAATCCGACTGGCCTTGAATGAGTGAGAGTGCAAATTTTGAGGTAGAGACAATTGTTTTCTGCACGCACACGAGAGTTCAAGTTAATTTTTAAGTTAAAGATTTTATTTTATTATATTTTTAAAGTGCTCTCATCAAGTGAAAGCAATGGAAAGCTTAATTGAATCGGCCGGAGGAGCGCAAATAGGCGCGTCCAGCCAATAAGTAATTGGTATAGTTTTAATTAGTTATTGAGTTGAGATTGGCCTGTGGGCAAAAATATATACAGAAAAAGAATTAGTTGGAGGTCCTGGTCACAATGACGCCCATCGTGGACTCGTCGTTGCGCCCAGGTCCTGAAAAGAAGCAACGCACAATGGAACCCCCGTTTATGAGGCGGCACATTATGCGCTGAGGAAGGTCTCAGAATGGTACTTGTAGGCAGGCTAATGCTTGCCCTACGGAACCATTTCGGAGCCCCGCCTGATCGGAAGAGGTGGAGGTGGATGTGAGGATGGTACTACAGGTTTTCCTGACAGTCCCGTGACGCCTCACTACCTCCATTCAAGAAATAAACATAATAAAATAATTAAAATTATAGTATAATTTTAACCTTTTGTTTTACGCGTTAAAGGCAGTTCAGCAGAGGACAACCTTCAGTTCCGGACCAGGTGGCGAGGAAGAAACGACAGGAGCGCCTTGGAGTCTCGGCAGCAAAATGAGGAGACGGAGGAGCCGGAGAAGGCTGGATGACCGGAACGAGTCGGCGTGGCTACCTTATGGATGATGCTCGAGTTGACTTCGGGAGCCTGGAGAGAACCTCGAAAGATCCAACGGGCTGTCGGATCTGTCTGGAGTGAACGCTCCGGAGAATTTAGGCCAAAACAAAAACCGGGAGGAAGCTGCAAAACACAGCGAGAGGAAATTACGTTTCCAAAAGTTCCCAAATTCCGTGTTCTCAATAGAACCGAATGAAGGAAAAAAAATCTTGAGAGCGAAAACGGTATACAACTGATGAGGAGGTGAGTGAGCAAACAAATGAAATTTTCTGCGCAATGGCGACCGAGAAGAAGGCATGCTCACCTCGCCTCTTCATCAGTTTCTTTTCCTCTCGTTTCTCTCTTTGTGTGGATAAGATATCCAGCCTGGGAGAGACGATGTTCTTCTAACATTTGCTGGATAGAAGCATCGTCTTCTCCCTACCTTTCCATTGTCACCTGCCTTTGCATGAGTTGGTATTCGACAAAGAGACGCTGTGGGAGATGGGATGGAGGTCAGGGATTGCTTATTGGGGGTTAGCACCAATCAGCAATCTCCAGCAAGTATGCCTCACCACGCCTCAGTCCCCGCTTCTTCGTTAACCACATACCTTCATGAATGATGTGCGGCTTTGCTGACTTGAAGCGATACAGGGTCACAATATTTTATGCTAAATTATAACGGGTTCCGTTACACGCGGCCCCCCTCAAAGCTCGGCATTGTCGAGGAAAAAAACGTAGATAAAGAAAAGGATTGCTCGAATACATTAAATTTTTATTTCTTAGGTTGTGGGAACTTATAAAGGTATTTTTCCACCTGATCTTTTGACAATTTTAACATGATTGCGTAATGGATGAGCTTCTTTACCCTTTCTGCGACACCAGTTTTGGGTTTCCTCACTTTTCGTATTGTTTTACTCTCAGCACCAATTGACATTGTTAATGCGCCCGTTTCCCAGCGGGAGGCGTGACAAATTTCTTCCGGAAGAACACTAGAAGGTGCCGGTGTTACAAAGTCAGAAGCTGCATCTCTACAGAAACTGACTGGCTCGTACATTGCATGAGGCTCACCAAAACCGTACGTATCATAACTTTCATCATGGGTCGACGGAGGTGTAGGCGCTCGCAAGGGTCTCCATGCTTCCCCAATCACTACTCGGATAGGTTGAATGTCGGTGACCGGCTCCTCACATGAAGGAGTCTGGAAGTCCGTAATAATGTCTACAATTTCAGCCACATGCTCGTCAGTGATGAACCTTGGGTTACCATTGGGCCATAATAGTTCGAAAGACTCCTTTGATTTCGGCATGGCTCTTGAGATTAGTGCCAGGCTGTCTCTATGAAGGAATTCGGCAGGTCTCAGATCTAGTCTCTTGCTGCATTCCAATCTCCAATAAATCAGCTTTCCAAACTATTCTCTTTGTTCGCTTGTGCAAAAAATGGATTTTTGAGGTGGACTAAGCGTTTCGAGATAGGAATGCCAGATGCTTTCTGTTGTGGGTCTCGCTGGAGGTTTGAAAACTCGTTTACATGCTTTCTTTGATGATTCAAACGATTCTAGAAGGAGTCTGTCGTCAAATTCCCTTTTAATGAGAATCCAACAGCGAAATAAAAGTCTGGTATCATTTGCTGCATACTTGATAAGGTAACGAGGGAAGGGTCGCTGTCTCCAGTCGGCCCGTTGGGGTTCTTTATTAAGGTCAATATTTAAGTAGTGCTTCACCATTTTGCTGAACGCAACCTGCTGTTGATTGTGTAAGATCTCGTACGCTTCCTGGGTGTCTATTACTCCCAAGGTGTATATGTCAAAGTCACGCTGGAGGAGTCGCGTATCTTGCAGATCGTGAAAGATTTTCAACGTGTTAGCATCTTCTAGTAATGGGCCATGTTTCTCTTTCACCAGGTAAAACAGTGACATGGCGTCAATGACATAATCCGTAAATGGTGTTGAGATTTGTATAACAGTGACCATGCCGTAAAATGATTCCTTGTTGTAGCCTTCTGTGTCGACCGTCAATTCTCGGAATTTCAGAATGTCTGTTAGCGCCCTTTGTAGCTCAGCAGGTGTACTGACAAGTTGGATATTTAGGTCCTTTGAAACATCATTGGACGCGATCATTGCTGACGTCAAAGTCCATGAGTCAATCTCTCGACGGAGTGGGTGGAGAAGTGGAAATGACTTATGGTTTATGGATACTCGATATTCCAAGAAACCTTGAATTGTAGCGTGTGGCCTTTGACGAGCTCTGACAACTTGGTTGAACTGTTTGGAACAAGTCATGAAAGGACCACCACCCTTTAATAATAAAAGATAAATAATAACAGAGTTTAGGATTTGCGGTATTTTTTTCATTTCTACTTTTGGAAAGACTTGTGCAATGTACATACTTCTTTATTTATGTCTAATTGAGATTGTAACCAGAATGGGCATAAACATAATTTACTGTATATAATATTACCAATTATTGAAAGTCTTTACAAATATTAAGGACTCATAAACCAATTCGCTGTTAATCACAGTAGAGTGGCACATGAGGTAAAGTAGTAGGAAGAGAGTGGTGTCGGTGTCTTTACTTTCGAGAGGAGTGAGGAGGTTTAGTTTTATAGTGTTCCTCAATCAAACCTGGAGATATTTCAAAGTTGTTTGGATCGTACTCTTCCTGGGACGGGGAGACGTGGACAGCGTTACTAGGTGCTGGTATTTCACTCTGACCTTGTTGAGTTGCCGTCTGAGTCAAATTGGTGCTTGAATTCTTTTGTGGTACCAGGACAAAATGAGAAGGATGAGAAAAGAGTACAGCGAGTGGATCAAGTGGTGCGTACGGTTTTGGAGGCTTTTGTCCGATTCTAAGGCTATTTCGCTTGATACGATGTTTCCGAGCTGCCTCTGCAATCGCGTCAGCCCTTTGCCGCTCATATATTTTGCGAATTCTTTCTTTGTGTTCTTCTGCTCGTTGCTGAGAGACCATAGCACGTCTTTTGAGCTCCTCCTTGTTCAGGTGCCGCGGGGGTGGGTTGATGATGAAGTCGAGTTTAATTTTTGGATCCATATGGATTGGATCTCTGAAACCGTAGACGTCATGCCGACCTTGCTTAAAGAAGCGAAGTCTTCCGCTCGGTAGACAGTTGCGGTTTTAGACTTGCCTGGCTTCCGGTGGAGCTCACCCGTGCGAAACAAACCATAGTTTGTTAAGACGTCGTATTCTCCCATTCGCTGTACCTCCCGTGTGCTGCGAGTAAGCATTGGCTGACTTTGATTGGGATGGGAGTCCTTGAAGAAAGTTACGTGCATCCGGAGCATTTCCGGCTTAAATTTCTCTACTTTCTCCTTTAGATCTGAGTACGCCACTGCTGCTGCCTTCTTCTGTTCTTTGTTGACCAATGGAAATCCCATGTCCATTTTTACTACTTTGCTCTTTCGAACCCACCTTCGCTGCCTTGCTCTTCTCTCTGCCAACTCTACTGGATTACCCATTGTTGTGAATGCATCACAACTCACCTTTTCTTGAGACGTAATCTCTGCCGGTTGTAGGAGTTGGATATCCGGATGGCGGACGCTGAGTCGTGATGGTACTATTTTCCCCAATCTCTGGTTAGGCATCTTGCTTATTCCTGAAGAACTAGGGATAACCTTATCCAGCTCCATTGCCCTGCTCTGAGGATTATTGGCCCGTCTTTGACGAGCTCTTTTACTTGGCCGCTTCTTTTTCTCGGATGTGTGGACGGCGATAGGAGGAAGTGGAATGTCCTTTCTTCGAACACCCCCGACAATTGATGCAGCTTGGTCCATCTGGAACGATAAGAAGAGTAAGGGTTTGTTGAAGACGCAAATTGAGATTAAATTAATTACACTATCGCCTTAACGAAGTTTCTTTTCTTAAAGGAAAAAGGTAAAGAAAACATTATGTACATATATATACACTATATTTACATGACTGGGAAGTTAAGACTCAAGAACTGACAAGATCATTATCTTGTCGTTCTTTGTACAAAAATAATTGATTTGCATGAATCTTTTGGCAAATACTTCCAGTCTCACAATGCTCCAAGTTAAAAGAGTGATTGGAAATCTTTTCGGTGATATTGTATGGGCCGTCTTTCTTTGGTTGAAGTCCCGCCGAGATGCCTTTGCAAGCATCCGACAGGAAATGGGTTAGTTTCCACACCTTGTCGCCGACGTTTAAGTTCTTTTCTCTGGAGCTTTTATTTGAATATGCCAAGTACTTATCTTGGCTATTAAGTATATTTCCACGAGCTACATCCTGCACGTGATGCATCCGTTCTACGTATTGTTTAACATCTTTTATTCTAGGCAAATCCAGGCCAGTTTTATTATCAAAAGGTGTTCTGGGTTCTCTGCCTGTCACCAAATATGACGGCGAAAACCCTGTAGATTCATTTTGTGCAGAGTTTATAGCGGACGCAATCTCGTGAATATATTTGTCCCAGTCATTTCTCGTTTCCATGAAGGCTCGAATCATTGATTTTATGGTTTGATTCGCCCGTTCAGTCGGATTGCTCTGAGGGTTATAAGCCGATATATGAAATGCTTTTACCCCAACCGTCTGACAATATTCTTGATAGATTTTCGAAATAAATTGAGGTCCATTGTCACTTAAGAGCATGCTTGGGGAACCCCATCTCTTGAAGACCTCATCGAGACATTTTATTATTTTCTGCACCTTGGGCTCACGTAACGGAAATAATTCGACGTATCTTGAGTAAATGTCGAGAACTACCAACAAAGCTTTGGCTTGATTTGGGCTTCTTACGTAATTTCCCATTAAATCAATGCTGACGCATTCCCACGGACTCTCTGGCAAAAATGAGGTTTTTGGGACTGATGGTAACTTGGCCGGTTTTGATGTGGCACACGTAGAACAGCTTTTTACGTAATCTGCCACATGTTTTGACATGCCGTACCAGAATACACGTCTCTCAAGCCGGATATATGTTTTGGAGCGACCAAAGTGACCGGCTATCGGAGAGTCGTGGAACTCCGCTAACACACTATTGATTAGTGAAGATGGAATCCAGATAACAAAATCATGTTCTTCTGGCTCCCAGCACCTCTCCTTGGGGCCAACGAAGCGCATCAATAGACGGTCATCTGTAAGAAACGCTCGGTGAGCATGAGCTTGGACACGTATTAAGTCAGCTTCTTCAGGGACAGTTCCATGTAATAAGAACTGTTTTATGGGAGCTAGTTGTTCATCCTTGTCTTGCTCGAGAATAATAGCGTCTCGATTGAAACTTACATCATGCCCGGTAATTAATAGCACTTCTTCGGCTCGTGATAACGCATCAGCGACTTTAATTGGTCCGCTGGTTGATGGCTTGTATACAACATCGAAATCGTATTCTTGTAGAACTACTGCCCATCTAGCAAGTCTTCCAGTCGGATCTTTAGTTTTCATTAGCCACCTTAAAGCTGAATTGTCAGTTTCGAGGGTGAATTTGGTGCTTTCGATGTATGGCCGGAACTTGGATACAGCATACATTATCGCCGCAAGTTCCAGTTCACTTGAGCCATAGTTTAATTCTGCTGGACGTAAGGTCCTGCTGGCAAACCAGATTGGAAACCGAGTACCTTCATCTTCCTGGGCAAGAATTGCGGCCAGGGCTTTGTAGGAAGCGTCTGTTGTTATGACAAACGGAAGGTTGAGGTTTGGTAACCGTAGTTCTGGTAAAGCGGCAATAGCGTTTTTAATTAACTCAAACGCCTCCTGGCATTCTCCGCACCATATAAAATCTACCTCATCTTTTAATAACTGGCAGATGGGTTTAGCTGTCTCTGCAAAGTTTTCTAAGTGATTTCTGTAGTAGTTTACTGCACCAAGAAACCTTCTGACATCTGTGGCGTTCCGTGGCCTTGGATACTGTACAATTTTGATTACCTTGGCAGGATTAGGTCTGACCCGCCCTGGCTCGATAAGGAAGCCTAAGTACAGCAATTTGCGCCTGCACAGCTGCGTCTTTTTCGGGTGCAGCTTCATACCTGACACTTTTATTTTCTCAAAGAATGCTCGTAGATCCTCAATATGGTTATCAAAATGGTTTTTTGAATAATTGATCAGGTCGTCGACATAGGCCATGGCTGATGTAAACTTCAGCGGCCCGAGGATGACATCCATTGTTCTTTGGAATGTGGCATTTGCGGAGCATAATCCCATGGGTAACCGAGTAAATTCATATAATCCTCGGTGACTTAAGAATGCTGTTTTGGGAATGTCCTCTTCAGCTACCGCTACCTGATAGTAGCCTTTTACTGCGTCAAAGGAAGACCAGTAGGTTGCGCCGCCAAGTTGTCGGAGCATTTCTTGTATTGAGGGGACGGGATACATGTCGGGTTTCGTTACCGCATTAACAGGCTTGTAATTTATAATGAATCGCCCACTGCCATCTGGTTTCGGTAGTACTCATCGTACCTTGTTCGTCTCTTTGGACTCATTGGCCTGTACTTGGCATTGACCGGCGGGTTATCACCGGTGGGAATGCGGTGTTCGTACAGTGTGCAAATGCCTGGAGTAGTTGAAAAAATGTCAGCATATTCTAGAATGAGTGTCCTGAGGCTCTCTAATTCTTCTACTTCCAAAGAGTCTGGAACTTTGAATTCTTTCATGTCTTCGTTACCAGGAAACAATTCAATCAAATCTGCCTCTATCTCATTTTGCTCTTCTTCGAGAGATAGATCATATACGTTGAAAACTTCATGTAGATCCTCATCGGCAAGGCAGGATATGATTTCACCTATGCTGTTGAATTCTGGCTTATTGAAGTCATCCGTTTCTCTGTCGCCAGTTTGAGTCCTGAGGAATGGCTCTTTACAGTCACAAAATGGGAAGACATTGTCGAGTCTGTCTCCAATAGCCCAACCACCTCGACTGATTGAGATGCTGATGTCTTCGGTACCAATGAAGTCCCTTCCAAGTAGGACATATTTTAGAATACCCGGTAGGAGGAGGAAATTTTGTTTCTTCTTTCTGACTTCATAAGTTACCGTCAGCGTGATTGAATCACAAATGACCGGCTCACCACAAAGAGCTTGAATTTCTCGTGAGCCGGAAGTGACTTTCATGTCCCTCTTTTTGATTATTTTTATAACGTTCTCTCCCAGAATTGATACTGGACTACCGCAATCTAGTATGGCAATCCAATCGGACCCCAAAATATTTACAGTAATGAAGGGTACTTTATAAATTTGTCGCTTATTCTCTACCTCTGCTAGTGACATACAGTTTGCCACAGGGCTTGTATTTACAAATAGATCTGCTAAGTTGATAATCTCGTCGTCAAATATTAACTCTTGTACAGTGTTGTTGGTCATGTGCACAAACGCAATATCGTTTTGATTGTTTTTCCCCGGGCCTATCGTCTTGGACCCGGGGACGACAGGTTTCCCTGAGCCTTATATTGACCATCTTGTTTGCTTTTGTTGGGGCATTGTGGCTTGTAATGTCCCTGTTGACCACAGCCGTAGCACGTGACATTTGATAAATCTGGTGTGTTTGCTCTCGGCCCTGGTGACGATTGTCCACTTGACCCCGGACTGACACCTGGAGACTTTCGTCCACTTTGTTGACCACTGGGATCATCCGGCCCGGGCGGTAACTGAAAGGAAACGGCACGGTCGGCCGTCCGATCTCTTGACTGGTTTCTATTGCGGCGACTATCGCTGTTATTGTTGCTATAACCTTTCTGGCCATATTCCATTGGATGATAGCCAATCGAGGGTTCCACACAATGAGTGCTGGGAGGCCTGTATGATCTTGACCTACGAAGACAGGCTTCTGCTTCGGTTGCCGCATTTCTGAGTTCAGTTAAGGACGTGAACTCATGTATATTTCTCATTATGGGAAGGTACTCTGGGTGCATCTGCCTTGCGACAGTGCGAATTATATCACGATGAGTCCATGTTGTCTCCAGCCTTTGGTAGTATTCTATGATATTTAGAATATATGTTGTCATTGGCTCATCTGGACCTTGTGTTCGGTTCCGGAGCTCATATGACAAGGTTTCATAATAATCCGCAGGTTGGAAGGCATTTCGAAATCTCTTTCTGAAATCGCCCCAACCTCGAAATGGTTCAATGTCGCTTTCAACACGTAGCCAGGTTGCTGCCTCCTCTTCGAGGGCGATAGGCACAACCTCATGCAAAAGACTGGTGTATCCGCAGCTAGTAGCGCGTTCGTATCTTTGCATCTGAATGATAAAATCATACGGTGTCTTGCTATCCCTTCTCCCTTTGTACCGTGGTACATCTACTGTCTTCAAGTGTGACTTTTCGGTCATTGTGTGTTGTTGACCATGACCTGTTTGTGCCGGGGTTGGATTTCCGGTGTATGCAAAGTTTGTACTCTGACCCGCAAACGTATTTGCAGGAATACCGAAGGGCCGTGAAGACGAAAATGTATTTCTCGGCGCTGCGAAGGTGCTAGCAGAAGTGTGTGACCACGGATTACTGCATGTTGTATTCTGAAATGACGTGTGTGCATTTGCATTAGGTTGGAAGGAGCCTTGGTATTGAAGACCATTGCTCGGACCTGAAGAAGGTCCTTGTGGAATGAATATTTGAGGATCTTCTGGTGAAATTCCATAAGGCGTGGATGCATTGACTGGATGGCCCCTGTTGGTACCCTGAGGATAATGAAAGGGTTCAGGAAAGCTGCTAGGAATTGAGGGTCTGCTCATATGAGGTTCATCAAAGAAGTGAACTCTACCAGCTCTTTGTGGATGCTGATTGTGTGATTGTTGCTCCGGGCATGAATAATCGGGCGGCGGGTGGCACTCGCAGTCAAACATGACTTGTCTTGGAGCATACGGATCTTGTGCTGGCCCTTCAAACTCATTCTGACGTTGAGCATTATGATTCTGGGTGATGTTCATTTGTTGCCCCAGACGTCTTGCAATTAATTCATCGACCTGTCGGCCGTATCCTTCAAAATGTCTTTCGTATTCATTGACTGGGTAGACGCGAGGTTCCGCGCGGTGCAAAGGGATTCTAGGGAGATCCCTTGGTAGTCTACTCTGGAGTTCGCTTGTCAGAACTGCTCTGGTGTGACATTGCCGCTTCCATGTCCCTCTGTCTATTCAACGTAAATTGTTGTTCTCTTTCTTGATGTCGATTTGCGCGCATTCTCTCAAGCTGATCTCGTACTCTGTTGCTGTCAGAGTCATCATCATCATCATGCTCATTCCGTTGACCTCCGTCGGAGTAAGCGCTGTAACGACCTTGTTGTTGTTGCATGTCCCGAGCCATTTGTCTAGCTTGGGCAATAGATTCATCACGCGAACCGATTACAGGAGTATCGGGGCGATGGATCCTTCTCCTTTGTGGAACTGTATTACTCAACTGGGGTAATATCACTTGCCTTCCTTGTTGGACCGGCCTGGATGATGCCGGATGAAGACCGGCTGGTGGGCCGGAAGTTAGGTTGCTGTGATTATCACCCATTACTACCTGATTTAAAACACCAGCAGGTGTATGAAAAATGCTTGACTCCTCTTCAGGATATATGCCAAGTCTGTTACTTACACGTGGATTCAGAGGGGTATTCGTGACCACTGGAGTCCAAATTCTGGACTTACGATTTTGATCTCTGTTTACCATTTACTCTGTAGTTATTGCTTGTATCTTTATCTTTCAAATGGAATCGCAGATAAGCTGACTACTCAAAATAAATATTTATACTAATCGTGTTCCCAGCACTCAGTATTCAGTAAATTTTCAAATTTTCTAGATTGTACGCAAACAAACTGCCAAATTACCTCATCGGAATTGTCACTTGATTGCAACAAAAGGAATCAAATAGGCAATTAGTGTCTGATTATTTAATTTGATTCGTATTCGTTTACCTGTGCTGTGAACAATTTTCATCAGCTCAGTCTAGCTTAGTCAAAGGACAAAATGTTTGAAATATTATCCTCTGAGTAACTGTGAATTCGCTTTAATGCCAATTATTTGATAAGTGATTGCATCACCTCAACAGGCAATCCCAAACGGACTTGCTCCGCTGACTGTGATAATTTTTAAACATTTAATCACCATAAAGCTCAATATCTGCTAATTTTGCAATTATAATGAGCGTATTTTAATTTACCTCCCGGTTTTTTATTGACCTACAATAATATGTAGGAAGTGACCACTGAATTCATTTACTCTCTGTGGAGCCTGTTTTACACGTGCGTAAACAATTATCTCACTCTCATCAGCAAAGTGCTTTTCTTTTCGGAAAATAGTAGTAGTGGGAACTGTTATTTATCATTTAGTTAACCAGTTCTCTAACGAAAATGGCTTGATTTTAATTTTTAGGTTACTGGAAAGAAAATACTACTGGCATCAGTGGACCAGTTTCATTCTTATACGCAAGAAAATAAGCTCTGGTCCGCCAACGCAATTAAATTGACTTTTAATTTATTGCGATTTTTTTTGGTGAGCAATCTGACAACTACAGAAAAGATACCGGCTCGTTTCTTTCTTTTAAGTAAAAAGAGACTGGCAGGTTATAGCCACGTGTGGGAGGCGGATTTCGGAAAGACAACTGAAAATGCCAGTATTATGTAATGAGGAAATCCGACTGGCCTTGAATGAGTGAGAGTGCAAATTTTGAGGTAGAGACAATTGTTTTCTGCACGCACACGAGAGTTCAAGTTAATTTTTAAGTTAAAGATTTTATTTTATTATATTTTTAAAGTGCTCTCATCAAGTGAAAGCAATGGAAAGCTTAATTGAATCGGCCGGAGGAGCGCAAATAGGCGCGTCCAGCCAATAAGTAATTGGTATAGTTTTAATTAGTTATTGAGTTGAGATTGGCCTGTGGGCAAAAATATATACAGAAAAAGAATTAGTTGGAGGTCCTGGTCACAATGACGCCCATCGTGGACTCGTCGTTGCGCCCAGGTCCTGAAAAGAAGCAACGCACAATGGAACCCCCGTTTATGAGGCGGCACATTATGCGCTGAGGAAGGTCTCAGAATGGTACTTGTAGGCAGGCTAATGCTTGCCCTACGGAACCATTTCGGAGCCCCGCCTGATCGGAAGAGGTGGAGGTGGATGTGAGGATGGTACTACAGGTTTTCCTGACAGTCCCGTGACGCCTCACTACCTCCATTCAAGAAATAAACATAATAAAATAATTAAAATTATAGTATAATTTTAACCTTTTGTTTTACGCGTTAAAGCAGCACAACGTTGCGGTTCGAGATATGATGGTGGTGGTGGTGGTGGGGGGTGATGGGTGGAACTTCTGTTTGTAGGTGCAGGAAGGGTTATGATTTGCTCCGCAGCACAGAATTTTTGAATAGCGGGTGGTTTGGCCACGGTACTGTATATTATGGGCTGTTAGAACTACATATATTAGTGCGAACAGCTAAATCTTATCACCCTATGCCGTTTTAACTCCGCACTCTTCCTAGCAATCATTTCTCTATGAAGCTGGTACTTATTTTTCCGTGGCATCTGCAAATAAATAAATAATCTCTTGTCAGCATAAGCTCTTCATTAATATGATCTAATTTGTACTAATAGAAGCTAATTTTTACTAATAGAAGCTAATTTTTACTAATAGAAGCTAATTTTTACCAATAGAAGCTAATTTTTACTAATAGAAGCTAATTTTTACTAATAGAAGCTAATTTTTACCAATAGAAGCTAATTTTTACCAATAGAAGCTAATTTTTACCAATAGAAGCTAATTTTTACCAATAGAAGCTAATTTTTACCAATAGAAGCTAATTTTTACCAATAGAAGCTAATTTTTACCAATAGAAGCTAATTTTTACCAATAGAAGCTAATTTTTACCAATAGAAGCTAATTTTTACCAATAGAAGCTAATTTTTACCAATAGAAGCTAATTTTTACCAATAGAAGCTAATTTTTACCAATAGAAGCTAATTTTACCAATAGAAGCTAATTTTTACCAATAGAAGCTAATTTTTACCAATAGAAGCTAATTTTTACCAATAGAAGCTAATTTTTACCAATAGAAGCTAATTTTACCAATATAAGCTAATTTTTACCAATAGAAGCTAATTTTTACCAATAGAAGCTAATATTTACTAATAGAAGCTAATTTTTAGTAATTCAAGCTAATTTTTACTAATAGGAGCTATTTGTTACTAATATAAGCTAATTTTTACTAATAGAAGCTAATTTTTACTAATACAAGCTAATGTTTACTAATAGAAGCTAATTTTTACTAATACAAGCTAATGTTTACTAATACAAGCTAATTTTTACCAATAGAAGCTAATTTGAGTAATATCAGCGAGTTTTTATGAATATAAGCTAATTTATTTAAATAAAAGCTACTTTTTTTAAAGATGATTTAATTTGTATCAAATAAGTTAATTAAGCCTTTTGAGTTATTAGAAACTAGTTAGCATAATTAACCACTTAAATTTTAACTACATGTGATTATTACTAAATACATATGCTTACTAATTATACGCACTACTATATAACTATTGGAATTAACTTTACTAATGACTATACCTTAGCTGAAGGTTGCTTCACCAAAAAGTCTTCCTGTGGGTGAACACTCAATAGCCGCGGGGTAAATCTCGGGTGGTTTTACTGCAAAACTATGACTTTCAAAATTAATTATTGATTAGTGCTACTGATTTTTTAAAAGTATAGAACACAACATCTTGTAGAGCAGAATTCAGCGATTCTGTCAGTATATTCAGTGAAGCACTGCAGGGCGTATAAAAAAATCCTTATTGATTTTAGTGAATGCGTATTATCAATGTAATCAAATGGAAATCAAGCAGCGACACTAACACACTAACTAAAATCCATAAGGATTTTTTTATACGCACTGCACTGATTCACTGAATATACTGACAGAATCACTGAATTCTGCTCTACAAGATGTGGTGTTATATACTTTTAAAAAATCACAAACACTGATTAACTATTCAATTTTAAAAAATTGCTGACGGTGGCGGAGGGCAGTTGTTTGTTGTTGGAGATGATATGAGAGCGTATGAACCAGTAATGCTTTGGTATGAATGCTCAGGGAACCGGAGCGGCCACTTTGACGAGTGGGGTACTGCAGAGGACAACCTTCAGTTCCGGACCAGGTGGCGAGGAAGAAACGACAGGAGCGCCTTGGAGTCTCGGCAGCAAAATGAGGAGACGAAGGAGCCGGAGAAGGCTGGATGACCGGAACGAGTCGGCGTGGCTACCTTATGGATGATGCTCGAGTTGACTTCGGGAGCCTGGAGAGAACCTCGAAAGATCCAACGGGCTGTCGGATCTGTCTGGAGTGAACGCTCCGGAGAATTTAGGCCAAAACAAAAACCGGGAGGAAGCTGCAAAACACAGCGAGAGGAAATTACGTTTCCGAAAGTTCCCAAATTCCGTGTTCTCAATAGAACCGAATGAAGGAAAAAAAATCTTGAGAGCGAAAACGGTATACAACTGATGAGGAGGTGAGTGAGCAAACAAATGAAATTTTCTGCGCAATGGCGACCGAGAAGAAGGCATGCTCACCTCGCCTCTTCATCAGTTTCTTTTCCTCTCGTCTCTCTCTTTGTGTGGATAAGATATCCAGCCTGGGAGAGACGATGTTCTTCTAACATTTGCTGGATAGAAGCATCGTCTTCTCCCTACCTTTCCATTGTCACCTGCCTTTGCATGAGTTGGTATTCGACAAAGAGACGCTGTGGGAGATGGGATGGAGGTCAGGGATTGCTTATTGGGGGTTAGCACCAATCAGCAATCTCCAGCAAGTATGCCTCACCACGCCTCAGTCCCCGCTTCTTCGTTAACCACATACCTTCATGAATGATGTGCGGCTTTGCTGACTTGAAGCGATACAGGGTCACAATATTTTATGCTAAATTATAACGGGTTCCGTTACAACTTTACCTTGAAAATGGCCAAATGGATCCAGTTCCA